>JAWQFL010000001.1:3407262-3537074 GCA_033442365.1 Creolimax fragrantissima
TTAGTTAGTCCGTATGTTGTTAGTTATATGGTTATAGAATATTCAGTGATACTGTGCAATGCTCAAGTAATTGCAACTCCTGTAAGAATCTGACAGCTCGATAGCTGAACCGCATGTCCTGTTCTTCCGTTTGTGTTATTGCTGACTATTGCAGGCTTGTTTGCACACCCGGCATGTATGTACGTAGCACTGAAGGCAGAAGCGAAAATCGAAGAATTCAACTCCGCAAAACAAGTTAGCCAATACGCTGTTTTCTTGCAATATCCTCACATCTCACTTCGTAACGAAGTATTTGTGTTTTGTTCAAAAACTAAAGAATTCAGACGACATATACAATTACACCTTGGAAGGAGTCCGAATCTGTTTGTCGTATCATAACAAAACTACCAAGTGACACGTGCAAACTTTTTGTGCAGCCTATAGTATATACTATCCCAATTGTGCAGAACAAGTGCATTGATTAAGGATCTAGGCAAAAATGTGTGGTCTTGCGGAGGAGTTCTCCAATCGTTGAAGACTTTTATTGGATAATACCAAACAATACTCTCCGTGTTCGCAAATGGGCTTCGGACGTGAAGAAATGACACCAAAATGTCGTTCTGCTACAAGTAAAGCTTCTAGAGCGTCAGCATTCTCAACGTGAAGGTATCGATCGGTGGGTGTATTGCTAAACTGCAGTGTGTAGAGTTGCTTGGCTTAAAAGTTCAAAAACGAGTGCATCAAAAAAAATGATGTGGTGTTAGAATGTGCCAATCATGGTGATACAGACGAGCAAAGAATTGCCCTCTTAAACGCACCAAAGTTGTGCTACTAGTTCGTCAGTATAACGTGTACGGCATGTTTTGTACATCTGGTGAATTGGTATCCCGAATAGTCTTGATGAAGACAACCTTCTCACCACCATGTATTTCAAAACGTGTATACGTATAATACAAATCGTGAATGTATGCAACCTGTATTGACAGTATTGCGGGAAGTGCTAAGATCAGACATCGTGAAGTTGTTATCAATCATTTCGAGACCTTTGTTATGCATCTTTATGGAAGACTAAGAAGAATGACCTTCGGAGACCTTTGTTATGTGCATTTATAGAAGACTGCAAACAGTGACCCATACATCCAATTTCTGAGTTGTACAATCAATGATTTTTCGGTTTCGTCAACTGACATTAAACTGGTTTGAATATTTATTGTACTTCTCAATGGTCTCATGTACTGAGCTATACCCTGTCGTCCAGTAGACATACTATAGTATTTTAGTATCCGACATGCCAAGCTTGGGCAATCCAGTGACTGTATCAGAAACCATTTCTTGCAGTGCTTGCAGTAAAATCCTCACCCAAAACTTGAACACAGTTGAAATATTCAAGCTTACACACGACACAAGTGAATATTAGAAATATACAAGTTTTGATTACAGACGCTTTACAGTATACACTAGCACCAGACTCTAGAGAACAGGACTTACACTATTGTCTTTATTCCAAAAATAGTATCTAATCGCACATGAAATTATACATTTATGGACTGAATCTTCTTGTTATATTGGCTGATGAGATGGTTAAAAACGTTAACAGAAAATCCTCCGTCTGCGTTTTGACTCATATCTTTGCAATCAAGACAAACCACCGTACCGTAGTGCTTATATCCAAACCACGTTGGTGGAACCGTAGTGACAATGTCGTTATCGTTCACAACGCGGACTTGATAGAATTTGCCTTGATAGTAGTTCGCCCAACTTGTCGACATTGCTCTAGGTGAAGCAAATGTCACGAGTTTAACTTCGTAATCACCCCGTCTGTGGTACATAGCCGAAAGAATACTGGCAATACCGCCTCCACGTGACCATCCAAGGAACGTCAAGACCTTCGGTGTACCACAGTTCTTCAAGATAGCACCGTCAAGCTGTCTATCTACTGCCAACGCGCCAATAGTGAAACCAGCGTGCGCTTTCAGTATTTCTTCGCCATTCACACTCACGGTTTTGTACACAGTGTCGATGTTAGAAATCCATTCGAACCCTCCGTCGGTAGCATGAATGTTAACGCGACATTCGCCCGAATCACTGAGCTTCACGGAAAACTCGTCTGTAACGAAACTGTTATCCGCAGTGAACTCGAACTCAAATCGACCCTCGTTGGCGACCGCATCCGTAACCTCCTTCAGATAGCCCCACTCAGCCGACGTGAGAGAATGCTTAGCACGCGCTCGAGCATCGATCTCATATAACTCACCCTCGCCAATTGTGACAGTTACCTGACTGACTTCTGAATCCGTAGTTGCAGTCATATCCTGCTGCTGCGCTGGTGCAGCAAGACTTCCGGTACAGGCAAGGTAGACCGCGAAGCCAGTCAAGCGCATCAACGACGGCATCGTTATTTTCATGTTCAGGTCTATTCGTTGCACAACACAGTATAGGTGATAAGCACAGTATACGGATATTGACTTGCTTATATACTCGTACACATACTAAGAATTGGTCGGCATCATCTTATTACTTGTTAAGGCAAAAGTTAGCCTTGTAAACACGTTGCATTGTGACGAGGTTACAAGACGTACTATACATACACATTGTACATGTAATACTTGAAGAATTATATACCTAGTCGATGCATGGCAACACGTGAGGTTAGCGCATTAACTGTTGGCTAATTATACAAATATTATGAGCATTCTGATCAATGAAGAAAAAAGAGCTTGGACTCGAGAACTGTTCTCGATCATAAAAAGCCTGCAGTTCTCATCTAGTTCACCCAAGTCTGTTTGGTTGCAAGGTCTACTAGTTAACACAAGATTGTCTGCCAGTAAGGTGTTGACGATTTCTGTACTCACTCAAAGAAGTTCCACGAATTTACTCCTAGTTCGCATGTTAGTGGGTAGTCACAACTAATTTACGCGGTTTCGCGGAAGTCTGTAGTACTGTAGAAATGCTCTCTTAATGAGCATAAAACCCTAGATAGACGACAAGGAAAACGAAACAGACACGTTCTTGTGCTGTTGTTGCTAATATTTTGTTGAAACTAGTCTATCGGCTCAGCAAATGGGGTTCTACAATTGTGACAATCTGGTTCTTTTAAGCATCAAAATAAAGCCAGAGAAAAACCTAGGCCACTGAACACACATAACATAAATGATCTACATACAGAGGTACATGTGTGGAACATAAGTAATTCAGCACTGTTCGAAACCGCGGATAAGTACACGTCATTTGTTTACGCATCATTCTCGGCCAACGAACACTGACTTGATCCACAGTTCGAAACTGCTGTTAAGTACACGACATTGTCTGCTTGCATTACCACATAAGTGTCTTGCATGCACAGAGGTACACGTGTGGACCATTCATTAAACATAGAGCGATGAAACATTGTTTGAAACTGCGGCTATGAAAACTAAAGTTGTTTATATTTATTTCTGTATGAGAGCAAATCATTGCTGAGCAAACAGCATAATTTGTATGCATTGAGAGTGGCCGCAAGTACAAGGGGTCTAGCAAAGACGGAACAGACGTTCTAGCAATAACTAATTCCAGTACTCGAGTTTTCTCCGACTCTGCGAACAGTAAGTGACCCATACATCCAATTTCTGAGTTGTGCAATCAATGATTTTTCGGTTTCGTCAACTGACATTAAACTTATTTGAGTATTTATTGTACTTCTCAATGGTCTCATGTACTGAGCTATACCCTGTCGTCCAGTAGACATACTATAGTATTTTAGTATCCGACATGCCAAGTTTGGGCAATCCAGTGACCGTATCAGAAACAATTTCTTGCAGTGCTTGCAGTAAAATCCTCACCCAAAACTTGGACACAGTTGAAATATTCAAGCTTACACACTACACAAGTGAATATTAGAAATATACAAGTTTTGATTACAGACGCTTTACAGTATACACTAGCACCAGACTCTAGAGAACAGGACTTACACTATTGTCTTTATTCCAAAAATAGTATCTAATCGCACATGAAATTATACATTTATGGACTGAATCTTCTTATTATATTGGCTGATGAGATGGTTAAAAACGTTAATAGAAAATCCTCCGTCTGCGTTTTGACTCGTATCTTTGCAATCAAGACAAACCACCGTACCGTAGTGCTTATATCCAAACCACGTTGGTGGAACCGTTGTGACAATGTCGTTATCGTTCACAACGCGGATTTGATAGAATTTGTTCTGGTAATAATTCGCCCAATCAGTCGACATTGCTCGCGGTGAAGCAAATGTCACCAGTTTAACTTCGTAATCACCCCGTCTGTGGTACATAGCCGAAAGAATACTGGCAATACCGCCTCCACGTGACCATCCAAGGAACGTCAAGACCTTCGGTGTACCACAGTTCTTCAAGATAGCACCGTCAAGCTGTCTGTCTACCGCCAACGCGCCAATAGTGAAACCAGCGTGCGCTTTCAGTATTTCTTCACCATTCACACTCACGGTCTTGTACACAGTGTCGATGTTAGAAATCCATTCGAACCCTCCGTCGGTAGCATGAATGTTAACGCGACATTCGCCCGAATCACTGAGCTTCACGGAAAACTCGTCTGTTACAAAGGATTGTCCGCAGTGAACTCGAACTCAAAATCGTCCTTCGTTCGCGACATCATCAGCAACCTCCTTCAGATGGTCCCACTCAGCCGACGAGAGAGAATGCTTAGCACGCGCTCGGGCATCGATCTCGTATAGCTCACCCTCACCTATCGTGACAGTGACCGCGCCGACGTCCGCTGGTGTAGCATGACTACCGGTGGCAAGGTAGGCCGTAAGGCCAGCTACATGCATCAACGATGGCAGAATGATCTTCATATTTATATTTTATTTGCTTCACAACTGTGTGAAGGTACAATGAATATATCATGAGCTTTTATAGTATTTCGTAGCTGTTAGTCTGTACGTTGTTAGTTTTATGGTTATAGAATATTCAGCGATACTGTGCAATGCTCATGTAATTGCAACTCCTGTAATAATCTGACAGCTCGATAGCTGAACCGCATGTCCTGTTCTTCCGTTTGTGTTATTGCTGACTATTGCAGGCTTGTTCGCACACTCGGCATGTATGTACGTAGCACTGTAGACAGAAGCGAGAATCGAAGAATTCAACTCCGCAAAACAAGTTAGCCAATACGCTGTTTTCTTGCAATATCCTCACATCTCACTTCGTAACGAAGTATTTGTGTTTTGTTCAAAAACTAAAGAATTCAGATGACATATACAATTACACCATGGAAGGAGTCCGAATCTGTTTGTCGTATCATAACAAAACTACCAAGTGACACGTGCAAACTTTTTGTGCAGCCTATAGTATATACTATCCCAATTGTGCAGAACAAGTGCATTGATTAAGGATCTAGGCAAAAATGTGTGGTCTTGTGGAGGAGTTCTCCAATCGTTGAAGACTTTTAATGGATAATACCAAAAAATACTCTCCGTGTTCGCAAATGGGCTTCGGACGTGAAGAAATGACACCAAAATGTGGTTCTGCTACAAGTAAAGCTTCTAGAGCGTCAGCATTCTCAACGTGAAGGTATCGATCTGCTAAACTACAGTGTGTAGTGTTAGTTGCCGTAAAATGGTTGTTGTGAGTTCAAGAAATACTGCTACCAAGAGAACTAGACTAATGAAGGCATAACACATAAGAATAATCCATGTGCAAAGGCACACGTGTGGATCATTCATTCACAAGACATTGTTCGAGACGGTGGTTATGAAAACTACAGTTGTTCCTATTCATTACTAATACGATTACTTGAGTTTCCTCTGACCTTTCGTTTTTGCCGGTGCACAACTAGTTCTTCCATTACCTTGTGTGAATCTTTCAAATATCCGTAATTGTTGGTCTGTTTCGTCACCACTAGTTTCTTGTCACTACTCTTCTAGGTTTCCTTGAATTTCAAGGTAAACTTTTGCTCATACTCTATACCAGAAGCTGCTCACAAGTATCTTTTGTTTCAAGAAAACTGTCTCTAGCCTTTTGTTGTCTTACGATTGTTACAGTTTTAATGTTTATGGTACTTACGTGTGTGTGTGTTGTGCGTTGTTATCATTACAAGCGTTGCAATTACTTGTGTATTGTACAGTATGCTTGACCAGGTAAGGTTTATATAATATTTTTTTATTTATTCTAAAGATGATATCTAATCGCACATGAAATTATACATTTATGGACTGAATCTTCTTATTATATTGGCTGATGAGATGGTTAAAAACGTTAATAGAAAATCCTCCGTCTGCGTTTTGACTCGTATCTTTGCAATCAAGACAAACCACCGTACCGTAGTGCTTATATCCAAACCACGTTGGTGGAACCGTAGTGACAACGTCGTTATCGTTCACAACGCGGATTTGATAGAATTTGTTCTGGTAATAATTCGCCCAATCAGTCGACATTGCTCGCGGTGAAGCAAATGTCACGAGTTTAACTTCGTAATCACCCCGTCTGTGGTACATAGCCGAAAGAATACTGGCAATACCGCCTCCACGTGACCATCCAAGGAACGTCAAGACCTTCGGTGTACCACAGTTCTTCAAGATAGCACCGTCAAGCTGTCTGTCTACCGCCAACGCGCCAATAGTGAAACCAGCGTGCGCTTTCAGTATTTCTTCACCATTCACACTCACGGTCTTGTACACAGTGTCGATGTTAGAAACCCATTCGAACCCTCCGTCGGTAGCATGAATGTTAACGCGACATTCGCCCGAATCACTGAGCTTCACGGAAAACTCGTCTGTTACAAAAGGATTGTCCGCAGTGAACTCGAACTCAAATCGTCCTTCGTTCGCGACATCATCAGCAACCTCCTTCAGATGGTCCCACTCAGCCGACGTGAGAGAATGCTTAGCACGCGCTCGGGCATCGATCTCGTATAGCTCACCCTCACCTATCGTGACAGTGACCGCGCCGACGTCCGCTGGTGTAGCATGACTACCGGTGGCAAGGTAGGCCGTAAGGCCAGCTACATGCATCAACGATGGCAGAATGATCTTCATATTTATATTTTATTTGCTTCACAACTGTGTGAAGGTACAATGAATATATCATGAGCTTTTATAGTATTTTGTCATGAACTGGTCCGAACTGATAGTCTACACATTGTTCGTCGTATGGTTCTAAAATAGTCAGACTTGGTAAAGCACATGTATGGATACGTCTGTAATAGTTTAACAGGTTGATAGTTAAACCGCACGTGAGGGTCTTTCGTGTCGGATCTTTCTGACTATTAATTACACTTTGTTCAGAATGCACTAGTTATCACTTCGGCAGTGCAGCTCCGAACACAGTTGAAACGGAAACTGAAGAAACGAACTCTGCAAAACAGTTTGCCAATAAGCTTTCCCCTTCCAAGTATCCTCTCAAACTGTGTGTATAGGAACTTTGTGCCTAACTCAAAAGCTAATGATTCATGTCAAAAGCACATTTACACAGTGCGTAGAATCCAAGTTTGGATGCTGTGGCATTTTTTAACATACAAATGAATATATCAAACTACAGAGTGACACGTGCAACCTTTTGTGCAGCCTATCAGGCATATATATAATTTCACAAAATTGTCCTGATTGTGCAGAACAAGTGCGATGGTCGGAATGCAGCTAAAAACTGCAGAGCAGTTCTTACTAGTTGGTCACTCTTATTGGTTTATCCATTGCTCCGTGATGTCGGCTATAAGCTGATCTTTAGAGTATTCGTCGAATTGACAATATAAAATTGTAGAGGTATTGCAAAACAGTTAGGAGAGTATTATACATTGCCTGATAGATTTATATATACGATTGGTAGCAGGTTCCAATAATAATACACGGATGAGCAACTCAAAAGAATTGCCCACCTCGCACATAGCAGCTAACTTACACAAAATAGTTGATTGTGGTGTACGGTATGTATTGTGAACCCAATGTCTCGACTAAGATATGTAAGAAACAGTTGAAAGAAGAGAAACCGAATACTGCGGTTTAACATCAGACGTGAGTTGCGAAATCATTTTTCGTTTCGTCAACCTAAAATTAAACTTGAATGGATGTTTATTATAAATGGTCTCTATGTTCTGAACTTGCCCTAGCATGCAGTAAATATTCCACAATATTGTAGTACAGACATTCCGAGTAAATTCTATCAATTAGACTATGACTTTCATTGTTTCCTTTATTTTAAAAATACTATTTGATCACTACAATTATACGTTAATGGATTGAATCTTCTTGTTATATTGACTGATGAGGTGATTAAAAACGTTAAAAGAAAATCCTCCGTCTGCGTCCTGTCCATTTTTTTTGCAATCAAGGCAAACCACAGTGCCGAAGTGCTTATATCCAAACCACGTTGGTGGCATGGTAGTGACAACGTCATTATCGTTCACGACGCGGATTTGATAGAATTTGTTCTGGTAATAGTTAGCCCAGCTTTTTGAAAGTGCTCGCGGTGAAGCCCAGGTGATTAATTGTACTTCGTAATCACCCCGTCTATAGTACATAGCCGCGAGAACATTGGCAATGCCACCTCCACGAGAATATCCCAGGAACGTTAAGACCTTGGGTGTACCACAGTTCTTCAAGATGGCACCGTCAAGCTGTCTATCTACCGCCAATGCGCCAATGGTGAAACCAGCGTGCGCTTTTAATATCTCTTGACCATTCACACTCACGGTCTTGTAAACTGTGGCGATGTTGGAAATCCATTCGAACCCTCCGTCGGTGCCATGAATGTTAACGCGACATTCTCCCGAATCACTGAGCTTCACGGAAAACTCGTCCGTAACAAAAGGGTTATCCGCAGTGAACTCGAACTCAAATCGTCCTTCGTTCGCGACATCATCAGCAACCTCCTTCAGATGGTCCCACTCAGCCGACGTGAGAGAATGCTTAGCACGCGCTCGGGCATCGATCTCATATAGCTCACCCTCACCTATCGTGACAGTGACCGCGCCGACGTCCGCTGGTGCAGCATGGCTTCCGGTGCTGGCAAGGTAGACCGTTAGGCCAGCCAAATGCATCAGCGACGGCATATCAATCTTCATATTTATTTGTTTGCTTCACAACTGTGTGGAAGTTCAATGAATATATCATGAGCTCTTATAGTAGTTTGTCATGAACTGGTCCGAACTGTTAGTCTACACATTGATCGTCGCATGGTTATAAAATAGTCATACTTTACAACGCAAAATAAATGAAGAATGAAACGCCTGTAATAGTTAAACGGTCAATAGTTAAAACGCACATGGTTGTTCCGGATCATGCGTGTACTATTATTGTCTGTTCCAGTGTAAACTAATTCTCACGCTCGGCAATTGTAACACAGCTCCGAAGACAGTTGAGGCGGAAACTGTAGAACTCAATTCAATTCTATAAATTGTTTGCCAATAAACTGTTCTCTATAATATCTTCCCATCAAACATCAGAAAATTTGTTACCAGTTCAAACACTCAGACGATAGCACAAATATTCACGTATTTATGCTGTGGTATCTTTTTTAATATATAAATGCATACAACGAAACTAGAAAGTGACACGTGCAAACTTGGTGTGCAGCCTATCAGGCTAATACATAATATTTCACAATAATTCAAGAATACCATGCAATAAGAGCGGATTTGGTCGTAAATTTGTGGGCTTGAGGAAGAGTTTTTCACTCGTTAGACAATTTTAATGGCTAATGCTCAATGTTTTCTTGCTCGCAAATACCCTTCCAAAGGTGGCAAGGTTTCCGAGATGCCGGCTACAGGCAAATCTCAAAGGAGTAATATGACAGGTACTGAGCATTCTCATCGTGATAAGTCGATGTGTTGTCCAATGCTATCGTGTACTCTCATGTATAGTAGATTTGACTCACTAATATATACAACCGATTGCATCTCATTACAATATTGATCAAGTCCATACAGGTGCCAATAACGAGAATACGGACGAGTAATTGAGAGAAATGCCCTCCTAGCTAATCACAAACATGCACAATTGGTACTAACAGTCTGGTCGAAACATTGAGCAGAGTGCGGTTTTTGCGCCAAGTACTCTTAAAGACCGTCAGTCACATCAGGACCTCACAGATATGGTCCAAGCAGGTGCCAATAATAAGAGACGGACGAGCAACTCAAAATTGGCTGGTATCTTGCCGCATCACAAACGTACAGCATTGGTTCTATTAATCCATACATGGTTGAGTCGCTGGCTTCCAACGTTGGTGTACGTAGTTTAAGTCATGAATGTAAGCAAACCTAGAGAGGAATATTCCAGAGTAAGTCTATCTTATATGTGACAGCGGCAATATATATTCGTTGGGTTACAGGTGACCTTATTCATTGATGCTATAATACTAAACCTTCCAGAACCGTGATTAAGTTACGAGTTGCTCAGAGTACTCTGCCAGCCAAACGCAGCACGCGATAGAAACAGCTACGTTTTACTTTATTACTACGCCATAGCTTTCTGTTAAACGGAGTAACCTAAACCTGACTGATAGGTAGTCCACGCTAAGTATGGATCATCAAGAAAACAATCCGTACATGGATTTGTTTGTAACGGATGGATACTCACACTTTACTTTGTGTACTACTTTTTAAAACACAGATCCTTTCATAATGTTTTGCAAACACGGTCCTTTAGGAACCGTACTGTGTGTATACTTTGTCTGAGTTGAGCCTCAAAATATAGTATATATAGGTATACATATGTTTGCACCAGTGGTGCATGCGAATGAACACAAGTATTCAGTATCAACGTGAAATATAGCACCTCAAAAATGTATCTGATGATTAAGGTTCATTTCAGATTGGTTTTTCTAGTAATGTGGAAACGTAACTGAAGTATATATATATGTATATATGCTTGTGTATTACAGTATCACTATACATTCGTGTTACATCTAGCGGGCATATATAGTTATGCATATTAGTGCGGAATACACCAAGTTCGTAGAATCAATTTTAATTGACTACTCTTTAAACGTAATTTGTTATGTACGTTACAACTTAGATATTTTGCTCTATCGTATTATTTAGTTATTTCCGATCGGTATATATGAGTATTTTTACGACTTTCCGGGTGCACGGCCATTTCCGTTACTTTGTAACTTATCATCTGTTGAAAGCACAAATTGAACAAATCACGTAGAATAGTACATTTGCTATGTCAACATTTGCTATGTCAATAAATATATCAGTTTAACCAGTTGAATTCTACAAGTTCATAAACATTTGCGAATATGGTCTTCAAAAACACACACACATGAGCAATTTCTTGCGAATATATACGTGTGCACACGTACGCAGGGAGACACAGAAAAGACTATGGTTTCCATACTTCATTCCGCATGTCCCGTAAGTCACTTATACTGAACTCGGGGGGTTGTCCAGGAGTACGGTCATATTCAAAGCGAGACCAGGTTTCTCCGATCTCTGTGGGTCTCATGACAATTTCGATTGATCTCTCTTGACGTGTGTCAGCACCTGCATCTCCTTTGACGGTCACTACCTGTTGGATGTTCACGTCGATGTTAATAAAGTACGCAATTATATTAAACATATAAATGTATGTACACAAAATTGTATGTCTGTATGTGTAATTTTGTACGCATATCCTTGCAACACCTTTCATACAGTCCACACTCGCCTAACCATAACATCAAAAAAGTACAACGTGGACTACATGCATGGTCATAAAAGATATCAGCCATACCTTGCAATGCGCATTGGGGGCCACCGCTTGGCCCGGGAGCACATGTACACTATCCCATGCCATGACGCTGAGATTTATTTGTGAATTACTTGCACCCTTATCGCCTCCTGCCCGCCTGTTTAATTTATCGTACCAAGTGTCTGTGTCATGTTTTACAGGTCTTCCCAACATTTCTGTTTATTGTTGAAAGAGAAAGAAAGTGCGTTATAGGAGTATGTGTAGGTGTGTATGTTATTAATATTGACAGAATGTCATAGCACAGTGCTATATATATCACATAAACGAATAACAAAAGAAGTTCTTCTGTATAAGTGCACATTTAAGCATGTATAGATGTGAACATGTATGCTGTGAATCCAATGTTAAATTTAGCTCTTGCTACCTCGGAAGAGTGGATAGACTTTGCCTATGAATGCAAAGTATACAATCACTCATTCGCACGAACATGTAGATACATAATATACCGATATGTATATAAAAACATTGTACATACCCAGGAATAGATCCGAGAGAGAGCTAGACTGCTGACCTCCCATTCCCGCGAGCGCACTAGTGGAGCGGCCTCTGGATAATTTCGTTCCAACCCCTATTAGTTTTTGCATCAGTTAGAATTCGAGATGTTGGCCACTTTGTGAAACAATACGTCTGTATGATGGTGTAGATGAATTGGTTTCTCTGTTGGTGTGTAGGAGTAGATGCAAGGAATGGCTGCAACGTGCAAACTGGGCATCGTCACAAGCCATCTCAGCAAATCATCTCAACACTCTCATGCACATGTATACATTCATGCTGTTTCACACTCAATCGTCGACAATACTGACACAACAAATAGTTGTGACACCAACCATTATTTCCTTGTAAAATTTTTGCATTAGCTTTCGCCTTCGTTCTCATCATCCATGCATCATCGCTTAGGATACGTTCAGTCAATTTCTGCATTTGAACATTATGTGGGCTACACTTAATTTGTCATTTCACAGCTGGACAAAATCCATAATTTGTACGAGAATATAAACTCCTTAACAGTTATTAGAATCGAACAAAGAGAACAGGCACAATTTACTATGTAACTCACTTTTGTTGTAGCCTATATACAGTCTCATTGATACTTCAAACTCTGACATTTAACTGCATTTGGCGAAGCTATGAATATATAGAATCGCTCCTAAAAGAATGAGTATGTCTTCAAGTAAACAAGCAAGTGAGCATACCTTTTCCATGGGCGAAAGATGTCTGACAAACGGCGGTAGTACCCGAGTGTATACATGTTGACTGGTATTGTGCAGACTTGAGGAGTTGCGAGGTCCCTCATTCATTCCTTCGGCTCGAAGAGCAAGGGAATTCATTGCACGTTCTGGTATAAGTGGTATACGTACACCTGAGAGCGTTTGCATAGAGTCCGCGACAAAGGTAGGCACGACCACATCTACGTCTATATTAAGATCCGTCTTTACATTCGCACTATACGGGCGTGCACATACGCAAAAAATATATTTGCGTGAGTGAATGTTTTCTCTATGCACTTGTATTTACTGTTAGTACATAAGTGCATGCGTTTGTGCGTCAGTTGGCGGGCCAGTGTGCACATGTACGTAAACGACGATACGTAAATACAATCGTGGCTGCACAAACGTACTTATGACACGTTCCCATAGCAGACTCTGAATTCCTCGAGCGATCGAACTGAGGTAGCTTGTTATCAACAAATCTGATTGAATATTTCGTGAATAGATATATTATTTGCGCTGTATACGTGTGTGAGTGGTCCCTGATGACTGTTAAGGTCTATTGGTGAATGCATAGGCGTACTTAGTTGTGAGTATAAGTGTAGCCGTGTGTTTGTATATGATAGAAAAGGAATAATATGTTGCAATTATACTGCCCTGGATACATGTATAAAACGTCCTCGATAGTAGGCAAAAGATATATTCATTGCAATTTTTACAAGTGTTTCAGTTGCAAATTAAATGAAAATGTACATATTTATCAACTTGTAAAAGCAATCTGACGTTCAACAGCAAGCAGTATCACACATTGTACGTCATTTCATCATACATAATTTTGCGGATAATAAGCGACACTTCAGATTCAGATTTTTAAATTATAAACGTTTCAAGTATGAATCGATTCCACAGCCGCATCAATATTTTTCATAGTATTACATACAATTGTAACTTCCTCACATAACTTATATTATCATGCGATACACATACGCACGTTAACATACACGTGGACATATAAATAAATTAAAAACTATAATTACTCTGACGGGTCCATTTTCATAACATTAAAAGCAAGCTGAGATAGACCAGTCAAAGGTTGTGCATATTTCCGGTTGTCCTCTTTCGTATCGTCATTAACATCGATGGGCTCGCATAAATTCCTGTCTTCGAAATCCCACAATGATTCTTCGCACAGACCACGTTGATCGTTGCGATTGTCCGCCCTTCGTAAGGCTGTGAGATCCGTAGTGGAATGCACACGCCTAGCTAGTGACGGCATAATAATACACGTATATATACGTAACAATTTTTGCGTTCGTGCGTATGTGTTTATTTTTTGGTGCGTGTACGTACTCTTAACGTACACGGCAACGCTAACCAAAGGATATAGAAAGCCAAAGTTATAATCATAAACACACAAGAGGGTGAAAGTATATTATTAATCATAAATAAGCATAAAAGGGAAGGGCGTGACGTTATATTCTAGTTTTAATACGATTTACTAAGCAACAGGTCGTGGTGTTTCGATTGAGTGGTTGCATCGCGCCATTACTATAGTTTAAGTCAAAGATATACCGATGCACAGGGCTTCGCAGTAATATTCTATTCTTTAAAGGATACGCCATAAGTTTGATATACTTCTGCGATCTGTGTTCTATCAATTATAAGACCGAATGTGCAGTACGATATCTTCATTCTTAAAGACGGCCGGACGTCAATGAAGTATAAGGTTTGAGGGTTTGATCAGTCTCTGTGAATTTGAACAAAACGTGCCACATCACATCCAACATGATCGTTTTGGGTTTCTTGTTAACCCTCTCGTCTTTCGTTGCTATGTTGATGTAATTCGTATACCTTTCCCTATCCCCATGTACTACGAAAAAATACAGCACAAACTTTCTCTTCGATTGCGTTCGTGCAACACAGACCTTGTTTTGTACGCTTCCTTCTGCATTGAAAATATTTGCTTTGTGTTCATGTCGAACGCGAAAGTAACTGAAATATTGTTCGAGTAGAAAATATTTATGATTAAGAGCCCTCTTCATCGTGGTCTCGGTCACTGCTTGACATTTTACCGAAGGCGAGTACTTCTCTGCTGTCATGTATGTCCACACAAGTTTTACATTGCGCAATGAATGTACAATAAGACGATTTCAACTTATCGTGAAAAAGAATGAATGCCTCAATCGTCCAGGTTGGTTGGCAGTTGCAATGATAAATACACTTCTGCTTTCTCAAAACCATAACTCTTTGTAAACATTAGTGCATTATCATTTGTAAGCACTAGTGCATTATTAAATCGTATTTCCAGGTTATTCTATTATCTGATACTTTCAGTACATAAGTGATTAAGTAAAACCATATGAGAATACATCGAACTATGTGCTGTTTCAAATAGTTTCAATTAGTATCAAATATAACCTTGGTGTAAAGTATACCGGAACGTATTTTATGAATTCGAAACCATATATAAGTTGTGCTAAGGACCGTAGCTTACCTACATACGCAGGCTTACGTGACTTTACTTGAATGCAAAGGTACAAAATCTGCGAATGTAGAATCTTAAGAGTTGCACGTAGGTGCTAAAAGCAAAGGTAGGGATTCCGGAGCTTCAGTGCTGCGTACGCTACTTAACATTGCCGAGCACACATCTGCGCAATGACACCGGAGGTCTAATTCGTTTAGTCTTGCGCAGTTGCTACATGTTTTAACTAGTGATGTTTGTTTTGATAAGTCTTCATGAAAAACTTGGGACTCTTAAGATTGAACCATTTCCAGAAGAGCACGAAATGATTTTGTTGTGAAGAATTCATTTTCCAACTTGAGACTTTGCTAACGTGGTATACGCAAGTTGTATAGTAAAGCATTCTGAGAAGGCCGAATGTATTCAGTGAAAAAAAACTAATAAGACCATTTCCTCGATGAGACGAAGTATTCCAAGTGATGAATCGTAAAACTTTTCTCATTTTGAAAGAAGGGGCCGTCAACAGACAGACAATCGTGTTGATTGAGGAATGTTGAAACAAGGAGCGCGAATTTCTCTTGCTATAAACTTGGAGCTCACCTTTAATAATTTGGGTTGCATTTCAGGAATTACGTTATCAGGCATCTACATAAAAAGTTCAAAATGATGAGACACTTCACTACCACATTTTTTTTTTTCAACGAATGCTGCAATCACCATCTACCGAATTGCAAACATCTACTCAGTCAAGGACTAGAGTTATAAGATTGACAAATGTGTGTCCCTCCTCGGCATAAAACAGGTAATCAATCAATCATACTTTCTTGTTGTCGTTTGAATATGTGGGCAAGACGATAACACACTTGAATGCTTGTTCTAACGAAAAATGTTTTTTCTGTAATTTATTCGATGAGAATTCGACCTTGTTGAAATTCAAGCGTTGTAACTGTACATCATGTGATTAGGAACGTTAACGAGGAGAACCCCTCCGTACCCTGATTTGTGCCATTTCGTTCAGCAGAACCAGGGTTCGTGTATTAAATGCCATTTGCCACAGTTACGTCTCCCTCCGCTGATGCAGCACGACAACCGATACCTATGGTTTCAAGTTTAGCCACTTCACAACGAGTGTAAGTGATAAGAGCAGTACGCAAGTATGTACTATTTATATACTCGTAATATCTTAGAATGTGTCGACGGGCAGGACTAAGAGATGCATATACTCGTTCATTGATGACACTTGGACTCTCGATTCTTCTACGCTTATTCTTTCGTCACGTATGCACAAAAAGTATTCACTGCACACGTACCGCTTGACATGTCATAACTGTATACCTAGTCAGTGTATAATCAACACGTGAAGGCAGCCTCACTTCATATATTTTTTGTGGATCAGCAGCTGTATGAACAAAGAGAACGGTGTAGAGATTTCCCGGATATGCATTTGTATAAATAGTTGCTCTTTGTGGCAGATATTTACTCTTTTATGACAGTCCCGATATAAATCACTGTAAGATATGGACTTAACGTCATTGTTAGATACTCCTTTTAAGTCGTCGTTCATTGTAAGATATACCCTTACAATAGCGAGGACAGCGAGCGCCAATGCTCTTCGAGTACCAGCCAGTACTTGACTATTTGTTACTTAAATATGAAACCAGTTTTAAAAAACATTTAATGATTAGCTTACTTTTTACCAATGAATATACACTATTTGAATAACTCGATTTCAATTGCTCTCCCGCTGATGCTAGGTTGTTTCATCGTGCGAACTGGTTGATAGTCAAAGAATCAGAGCGCTATTCTTGCATTCCGAAAAGCTGATTTAACTTGACAAATGAACAGTAAGTAGAACAGCATGTCCATTTACATGTTCTTCTATCTCGTACTCAGTTCGATTGAATCCCTACAATGTTACCACCGGTGTCTGTGCCAGTGTCGGTTCCAATGCCAACAATACCAATGTCACCGCCGTCGTCATTGAAACTGGTACGTAAGCCGTTTGCTTTCTTCGGAGTTTATATTTTATTGTGTACTCAACAGAGCAATCTCTGCATCGGTCGGTCTCTTCGTTCATACACTTTGTGCTGCTTAGATGACTCAAGGGATCAAGTGTCGTCAATGAATGAGTATAGGCATCTCTTAGTCCTGCCGGCCAACACATTGAAGTATTTTATGAGTATATAAATAGTACATGTTTGCCTACAACCCGCATCACTTACATTCATTTGTAAAGTGAATATACTTGAAAGTATGCAGATCAACATGCCATCGTTGATGCGCTTGGTTGGCCTATTGATTTACCTTACCAGTATTGGTAGTCGTGCTGCACCAGCGGAGGGAGTCGTGTATGTAGTAAAAAGCAATGGTGAGCTGAATGAGATTAGCACACGAGAGCGTAGAACACACTCTCTTAATGCGATAGAATTGGCTTATCTGGAGGAGGTTACTGATGATGTCGCCAGCGAAGAAGTATTTGAGTTCGAGTCGGAAGGTGAGGCTCCTTCTGCTATAGATGAGTTTTCCGTAAAGCTCAGTGAATCTGGTGAATGTCGCATCAACATACATAGTACCGACGGAGCGCTTGAGTGGGTTTCCAACATCAACGCTGTTTCGAAGTCAATGAATGTGAGTGATGAGGAGATACTCGAAGCTCATGCTGGTTTCATTATCGCTGCCCTAGCGGTAGAGGAACACCTTGACAGTGCCATTTTGACGAATTGTGGTACACCGGACATCTTGACGTTCCTTGGACATTCTCGAGGAGGTGCCATCGCCAATATTCTCGCAGCCATGTACTACAGGCGGGGAGGTTACGAAATAAAATTGGTGACTTGGGGTTCACCGAGAACATTTACTACAGCGTGGGCCGACTACTACCAAGGAAAATTCTATCAAGTCCGAGTTGTGAACGGCAAAGACGTTGTGACAACAGTTCCACCCAGCTGGTTTGGCTATAAACATTATGGCACTGTCGTGTGTCTTGATTGTAATGATACGAGCCAGGACGCCGAGGGGGAATTTTCTGTTAATATCCTTAATCACTTGATGTACAATTACAAGTCAAGAGTTAGCTCTATTTAGGTTTAATACACGGACACTGGTTCTTGTCGAAATGTAATGACACGAATCAGGGTGGGAGTGACTCTCCTCGTTAACGTTCTTAATCACATGATGCACAGCTACAACGCAACATCAACGCTCTTTAAGTCAATGAATGTGAGTGATGAGGAGATACTCAAAGCTCACGCTGGTTTCACTATCGCTGCCCTGGCGGTAGAGGAACACCTTGACAGTGTCATTTTGACGAATTGTGGTACACCGGACGTCTTGACGTTCCTTGGACATTCTCGAGAAGGTGCCATCGCCAATATTTTCGCAGCCATCTGCTACAGACGGGAACGTTACGAAATAAAATTGGTGACCTGGGGTTCACCGAGAACATTTACTACAGCGTCGGCCGACTATTACCAAGGAAAATTCTATCAAGTCTGAGTTGTGAACGGCAAATAAGTTGTGACAACAGTTCCACCCAGCTGGTTTAGCTATGAACATTATGGCTCTGTCGTGTTTTGATTGTAATGATACGAGCCAGGACGTCGAGGGGGGATTTTCTGTTAATATCCTTAATCACTTGATGTACAATTACAACTCGAGGGTTTGCTCTATTGAGATTTAATACACGGACACTGGTTCTGTCGAATGTAGTGACACGAATCCGGGTGGGAAGGGGCTCTCCTCTTTAACGTTCTTGATCACATGATGTACAGTTACAACACCTGGATTTATTAAAAGTCAAATTCACCCTTTAATAAAGTACAGAAAAATCATTCACCGTTTTACAGAAAAAGCATTCGCTGTGTTATCGTCTTGCCCATATATTCAAATGGTGTAACAAAGTATAATTGATTACCTGTTTTGTGCTGACGAGGGATAAAGGACTCAGTATTTATAGTCACATCAAACACACATGCACTTCCTCAAGGGAAAATGGTTGTTATTTATTTTACAGGTCGCGAAACATCGCTCTTGAAATAAGGCATTTGTAGAATTTTTCGTTCGAAGCAAGAAATTGGTATACTTGAATGAAAATCTAGTATACATATATCCTCATTCATCACCATTAAATTGCAGGGTTCTCCCCGGCGGACATATCTGACGAGACTTTTCCCGATGCCCTTTCCTCAACTAGCTTATTATTAAGCTTCCCCCTTGCCGATCTGAGTTTCCTCTGCATAGACGAATATGTTCTCATATCCTTTTCCGTGACGGATGGGTATGTGTTTTCGAACGCAAAGTTAAAGTGCTCCATACCGACTATTGGGGTATGATCCTTGCCGTGCAAAATACTATCCCTCAAAGTAGCTACGGTAGCCTCCCGGACCAACGATGCCAGATCAGCACCACTGAAACCCTCACAGCGCTTATCATTCGCAATTTCAGCTAACACAACATCAGGCCCGAGTGGGGTCTTACGAGTGATGGTTTTAAGAATACCTACACGATCAGCAGCAGTGGGCAAATCAACGTACAATAACTTATCCAAACGCCCAGGACGTAGCATGGCAGGGTCAATCATATCAGGTCTGTTGGTAGCTGCGATAACAAATACGTTCTTGCGTGTCTCCAGACCATCCATCTCAGTTAGTAAAGTGTTAACTACTCTTTCGCTAGCGTGAGACTCGCCCCCTCTACGTGGGCAAAGCGCATCAAGTTCATCGAAAAATACGACACATGGTGATGAATCGCGTGCACGCTGAAACACCAACCTGATCGACCGCTCACTCTCACCGACATACTTGTTCAGCAGTTCGGGACCCTTTACTGAAATGAACGAGGTCCCGCTCTCTGAAGCAATCGCCTTTGCGAGAAGTGTTTTACCACACCCAGGTGGGCCATATAGCAGTACTCCAGCCGGTGTGTTGAGACCAACGGCCTCAAATTTTTGCGGGTTACGGATGGGTTCTAAAATGGCCATGCGAAGCTCTAGACGAACAGTATCTAGTGCCCCAATGTCGTCCCAGGTAACGTCAGGAACAGTGGCAAACCCTTCACGCTTGGCCGACGGTTGGACTTGCTTAACCGCCAATTCAAAGTCTGACATGGTAACAGCAAGGGGCTCTAACTCCTTCTCAGTTAATGGCACCAGCTTCTTACGAAGCTGATCAGATACAGCCACACGTTCTTCCAGCATGCGATTGTTATTGTTCTTGTTTGCGTTGGTGTAAATGTTTCCGTCTGCGTTGACAATGGGCGTTTCCAATGATATGTATGTAGTTCTGAGAGTATTCCAGTCTTCACTTTCATCAACACCTTTACATGCAACTGTTCCTTCGACTACTACAGTAGCAGCTTTCACCTTCTCTATAACCTCGGCGTCCTCAAGAGCAAGTTTGCTGCTATCTTTGTTATATAACTCCGAGAATATACGATGTACGGCCAATACTGCTGCTTCTCTCGTCACACCAGCCAAATCTGCTCCCACAAACCCAGCCGTCATCCCTCCGAGCTTCTCCATATCAATCTCACCAGACAACCTAAGCTTTGCGCACAATACACTGAGGATACGTGCCCGCGCGTGCCTGTCTGGGGCACCCAAACATATTTCTCGGTCAAACCTTCCTGCACGTCGCAGGGCAGGATCAAGCGAATCAGGTCGGTTTGTTGCACCAATAATAATGACGGGTGCATTGTTGGTGGTGTTCTCCATACACACATCATCCATTGAGGTGAGAAGTTGAGCAACCATACGCCTTTCCATTTCTCGTTGTGCATTTTCACGTTTAGGTGCGATTGCATCTATCTCATCTATAAATATAATCGCTGGAGCTAGTTCTTTTGCTTGATCAAATAGTTCACGAATTTTCGCCTCACTCTCCCCAGACATCCCACTGACTACTTCGGGTGCCGAAATCTTGAGAAAGCTCACCCCTAACTCCCCAGCAATCGCATTGGCAAGCAGTGTTTTGCCTGTACCCGGTAGTCCGTGTAGTAGGATTCCTCGAGGAGGTTCTATGCCTAGATGTACATATATCTCTGGATGTGTCAGAGGATACTCGATCAATTCTCGTACATCCTGAAGAATGGCTTCAATACCAGCGATGTCACTGTACCTTGCACTTGGACGGATGGAAATTTTGCCACCCAATCCCTTTCCACTACCACCACTCCCTACACGTTCACGCACACGTGCACGCTTTGGTGCAACATTGTTGACTGAGACTCTTGATCTACTCCGTTTCTGTTGTTTTTGCTCGCCCACGCTCCCAACAATATCCACACTATTTTCTCTTGTGGATCTTACTGACGCATCAGACATATTGTCCAATACACTCTTTGTCTTCGTTTTCCCGTTTACACTGAGAAGATTATCGTTGTCGTTCTCATACCCGTTTTTCATATCATCACTATCTTCTTCGTTACTATGGGAGTCTTCCATGATATTGCTGTCAAATCCCATTTTAAGCTCCGCAGCTACAAAGGCCTTGTCCGCTTCCTCTTCTGCAGCCTCTTCCATGTCAATTTCTCCATCTACAAGGTCGCCTGCATTTTCACCTTCACTTTCCCCAAGTTCGTTTCCATTCACTCGCATTGTTCCGGCGTTCCGACATACAATGGTGATAGCCTTGTTAATGGATCGAACTAACACCTGTTTATTCTTGCGTGCGTAATCTCGCGGGAATTTACGAATCATGTGATCCATTACATTTTCCGGATTACGCAAGACCATTTCATATGCCTCTCTTGACTGGAGTGAAAGCCCATTCTCCGTGACCTGATCGTCACTGTACGCCTGTACACGTGGTAAAAGTTGTGGGTCTACGAAGTATGATCCTGACTTTTTTCGCACCATAATGTATAACAATCTTTCGCGATTATAAAATCTTTGTGTAATGCGTGCTCACCAAAAATCGAAGTTGATGTATAGAGCATGCAATTGTTCTACACTTGTCAGTTTATACGTGGAACTTTTGTTTCCATGCATACGACTGTGTTTTCAATACAGGTAAGCCTTACTATCCACACAACTTACGAACTAATTCTATTCTTAGTGATCGAATATATGTATATGTGGGTACGGGACTACTGTTCGTTTTGATACCAATAAGTCTCTCTGTGCACACAATGTGTCGAACTGAGTCTTTTCTTAATGATCGAATGGGTATGTATATGTTTGTGGGTAGGACGGTCGGCATACGCTGACTCTGAAATCTACAAAATCGACGATAGTGACACAAAAATCTCGGATAGCTAAACTATACGAAATATCAGAAAACACTGATAGTTGGCTAGACTTCTGAGAATATATACGCACACGTGTGGCACAACCCCGGCACAGCGTCATCAAGTATTTCGAATAAACAAAAGACATCTACACGTGCATGTGCTTACCACATATATATATACATATACATGTAAGTCATATATATGTATGTACATGTACACCGTGAAAGAGAAGTGACTCGTTTTAACTTGTAGTAATAGATATAAACGGAATTGAAAAAACATAAAATCCTAAACGCTATAATGGGATCATCTAAAGACAAGAAAAGCAGCAAGTCTGACAAGACGGTAAAGGCTGAAAAACCGGATAAAAGCGTGAAATCCCGTAGCAATAAACGTACTACGGCGGAGGTTGAGGAGGAAGAAGTTGTCTCTGAACCCAAGGAGAGAAATTCCAAAAAGGTGAAGAAGGTGAAATCTGAAGTTGATGACAACGTAGAAAAGAAATCAAAGAAATCATCCAAATCATCCAAATCTAAAACCTCTACACCCACTACCTCATCTGAATCTAAACCGACACCCACATCAATCCCTGTTGAAGAAATAGAAATAGAAGACATGGAAGTGAATGAAGCAGACACGAAGAACGATGCAGGTGCCTTCAGCAACTTCCCACATATTACAGAGAAAACCGTTGCACTTCTTGCTACTAAGGGCGTGACATCCCTGTTTCCTATTCAGCAGCAATCATTTGACCCTATCTTTGATGGAAAAGATGTTATCGGGCGTGCACGAACTGGTACTGGTAAGACCTTGTCCTTTGCGTTACCAATAGTTGAAAAGCTGTTGCTACTCATGGCGAAAAATGGTACTGCCGGTCGAAGAGGACGAGATCCCAAAGTGCTAGTGCTGGCCCCAACGCGAGAGTTGGCGAAACAGGTGTTCACTGATTTTGAACTGCTCGGTGGATCAAAGCTAACTGGGACATGTATCTATGGAGGAACACCATATGCACCACAGGTAAGTTTGTATGTTCTTTTTCTACGTATATGTATCTTACCTTTTATGTGTTTGACGTTTGTGGAATGTTTCTAGTAGAGTGCAGCTATGAGGTTAGTATGAATATTGTGATGCGTGAAAGTAGAAGATCAATAATTCTACTCAACAACACGTATAAATATGGAGTCTTGCTCACACAATCGCGCATGCTCTCACGTATACACAGGAGAACGATTTGAGAAATGGAGTAGACGTTGTTGTGGGAACCCCAGGTCGAGTACAAGACCATATCGAGCGAGGCAATCTTCGTCTAGGTGGCATCGAATTCTTGGTGTTGGATGAGGCCGACCAGATGTTGGACATTGGTTTCAAGGATGCTATCGAAGAGGTAACTGCATATTGTACACGAACATTAACTTACAAACCAACCCCACACAGCATTACCAACTTTCACGCAATCACGTACATGTACATTCTATATGCCTTCCCTTGAGAATTCACGAGTAAAATTGATAGCATTTGTAAATGTTTGTATGATGTATGTGGCACAGCCTTGCACATAGCCTTACACAGCAATTATTTCTCTTTCGCAATAATATATAGGTTTTACAACAGCTAGCGCCTAAGGATAAATCAGAGCCCAATCAACATCAGATTCTACTTTACTCGGCCACCATCCCGGACTGGGTTAACGACACCGCTCGCAAGTATATGAAGGACGATAGGGTATGCCTCGTAAAACAGAGAATAGTATACAAAATGCGCTCATACACTAGCACACAACACCTTGTTGCACGCAAACTCTTGAGTTACATACACCAACACCTACTGAAATATTACGTATTTACAGATCAGCATTGATTTAGTGAAGAACGAGAAAATCAAGACCAGTACTCTTATCGAACATATGGCCATTAAATGTCATTGGCAAGACCGAGCTAAAACACTCAGAGATATACTATTAGTGTATGCCGGCAAGCATGGACGTACTATTATCTTTACTGAGACTAAGAATGAAGCCAATGAACTCACTCTTGGACAAGAATTGAACGTCGAAGCTCAGGTGTGACATCATTCATTCTCCACATAGACAGTTGCCATATATGCAATTCCTTTTGTACAGATTAGTGCATATAATATATAGTGATATACACTTCCAAGTACTCTTTGTCACATACACGAATTGACAGCTCTCCAAACATATCAACATAATATTGCAGGTTCTTCATGGTGATATCGCCCAATCCCAACGCGAAACCACAATGAAACAGTTTCGGGATGGTGTATGCAAATGCCTAATTGCAACCGATGTGGCTGCGAGAGGTTTAGATATCCCTGAAGTCGATTGTGTGGTGAATTGTGAGCCCCCGGGTGACACCGATACATATGTACACAGATCAGGTCGTACTGGACGCGCGGGTAAGAAGGGCGTGTGTATTACATTCTTCAAGCCTAACCAGGAGTACCAGCTCCAGTCCATTGAAAGACGCACAGGTATCTAATGTATATATGTTGCGTTTGTGCATTCATGGGTTTGAAGTTCACCGTAAATTATACGTGCACAGATCACTTCATGTGAGGATACGAACGGTATTTTGAGTTGTTGAAACAGAAAATGCCAAGTTCATACGTAGCCGAACCTGTGAGTATGATCTGAACATAGTTGATATGTACACTGTTGCAGTCGAAGCGAATGTTATCAGGGTTACAAGGACTACTGCTGATGCATCGAACATCACAACGTACATATGATTGTCATTGGCATTCCTACGCTTTATGAGTCTGGATTACAGTGCATTATTACCACATCTCTACATGGTCAATGCTGAAACTAACTGCAACTTGTCGCACCGTTCACCTTTTGACAGGAATTAAAATCAAACGAATCGGGGCTCCTCAGCCATCACAAATGATCGAGGCTATCGCGGGCGATGCGGTAAAGTCTTTGGAGAAGGTTTCAGACGATATTATTGAACAATTCAGTACACTCGCAGACGATTTCATCACAGAGAGAGGTGCTACAAAAGCTCTTGCTGCTGCACTTGCCATCATCTCAGGATATTCTGAAATCACTGTATGTGCTTGTATTGAAATTGAAATGCGATCTTGTTCGTACAAATGCTAGCTGGCGAACTGTATTAGTTGGTGATACAAGCTATGTTGCCTTTGATTTCACCAGAATTTACATGTTATGATTTTTGACACCTTATACTATTATACGGATTTTGTATTGCTACAGAGACGCTCAATCCTCAACTCTTCTGAAGGTTACGTTACGATGCTTCTGCGAATGGAGGCCGAGTTCAGGAGTACTGGACACTGTTGGACTATCATTGAACGGAACGTAAGTTATTATCGGATACAGGGCGTACATAATTATTCTACATTAATTATTTTTAGTCTATACGAGACCTTGCAACTCACGTATGCAAGCGCATACAATGCGTATTGTTTGGTTACGTATTGAGGAACCACGAAGAACTATATGCATGCAAACAATGCACTGCCCTGCTAATCACACGTATACGTACATAGTTGGGCAGCCCGATCAAAGCGGCCATTAAAGGAATGAAGTCTTGCGCAGATAAGAAGGGAGTTGTATTTGACGTTCCTGTTGAAATGCTTGTTGAAATAAATGAGAAGTGGAAGGATAACTCAGCGCCGATGGGAACAACTCTCGCTGAAGCACATGAGCTGCCTGAGCTTGTTGAACAGAGCAGTTCAGGAGGATACCAAGGTGTGTAAGCATGGAATGCATTTAGTGAATACGTGTTCCATTCGTACCTGTACATACACATTGCGCATGTGCCTGCATGTATAATAATATTGTCATTATCGGTGTTGACATGCTTTATGAGTAACGATCACTACTAGTGCATACTCTAATACATGGCATTCTTGAAACTGATACAGAACATATTCTGCCCACAACATTACAGCTTGTACACAAGTTATAAAACTTCGAGTTTCCACTGCTTTGTAGTTTGTATGCAGTCAATCATATATTTCATGATGTACACACCATATTATCCTGTGGCTCACTAAAAAAACACATATATCTCAAACTTCTTGATATCCTGGCACGAATACAGGCGGTAACAGTAGAGGAGGTGGACGATTTGGAGGTGGTGGTGGATTTGGTGGAGGCAGAGGTGGACGCGGCGGTTCATTCGGAGGTCGTGGAGGATCATCGTTTGGTGGTTCACGAGGGCGTGGAGGATCATCATTTGGCAGTCGAGGTGGCCGGGGAGCGTTTGGCGGTAGTAGTCGTGGTGGAGGGTTTGGTAGCAGAGGTAGAGGAGGCAGCCGTGGTGGTTTCCGTGCATAGTTAAAACATTTCTTACACACTATATAGCTTGGGCTTGTAGTGTACAAGGTAAATAATGAGAATTTTCCATTGGTCTTATGGCGCGTGACAGGTGCGGAGGTGAAGGGTAGCTCTTAAAAGATAATGGGCTTTCGTGTTCCGTAATGCTCTTGATTCTTAATGTGGTAGTTGAGATGCTCGTCGCAGAGTATAACGTTGTAGATATAATTTTTAATTCGAGATACTTGTGTATTCTCCTGTAAAGATAACTTTTGGCACACAGTTGTAATTAAAATGCAAGAAATAGGAAACAACTTTTTGGGTTGAACAAGTTTAAGTAGATTGGTTGACATGGAGGACGCTGTAACGCTGTCGATGTTGATCTAATAACCTAAAGCTGATTGAAGCAGTTGATTGTGCTCATTAGGTACACTGGAGCTCATGCAAGTCGTAAGTCGGATTGTATGAAAACTGAGTACACATATATCATAATTATAAATATTAAACAAAAAGCAAAGTAATTTGGCATTTATCCTCTTAACTGGAAAGTATTTTTCGCGCAAATTAGTTGACCACGACAGGCGTTTAGCCCAACTGCGGTGCATCGCTTGAAGACTACTTCTACCCATGATAAGTTCCATTCGGATTTCGAGTACGCTGCACGCCTACTGCACGTGGTCTAGAGCGACTTATAGTAGATGACAGTTGTTCAGATATTACATCAAAGATAAATTAATCTCGTTTGTTCATCCACCTACAAAACCAGAGATTTTACTCTTTATTTCTAGAAAGAAACTCATACTAGAATGTCGTGTAAGTATACACATAATGAAGAAATAGCCTAAAACGTGACAATTTTGAACCGGACAATATAGAAATGAGCACGTATATGGATGAACCGATAGTAAAATTCAATAAATAGACACCACGCTCGTCATAGTAAAAGGAGGAGTGAACAAAACGTCATTTCGTACGAGTTTATTACGATTAGTCACCCTTGACTGCAGCGAGGACGACAACGTAAGTTAAGCATTTAGACTTGCTTCCGTGTTGTAAACAAGTATTTGTACAAGCGCGTGTACAACACTAACCGTGTGTGTAGTCGATACGGTTACTTTTCTAGTCTGCTAGCATTATGCCTAGTTGCAAGGATACACAACAAAATCGAAACATTCTTAAATACGTTGGGTAAGCACGCACGTAATAGGTCGGTTGTGTTTGATGTTGTTATGTACGTAGCGGTAGGAAAGGCGAAGATTTTCATTCATTCTGAGTACATTCTGACCTACGCCCTACAGCGATTGTCGTTCTTTTTGGGAACGGAAGCTGTATGCACACATCTATATCTATATGTGGACTACATTGAGGATATTAACTCGCATCATCTCTCAACAGTTGTCGTACCATTTGCTGCATCTGTCTTAGTGTAGACCTCAACCTCTCGTTTTCAATCTTGAGGGTTGTGTTGTTTTCAGAATACATCCCGCATTCGGTCATAAGCGCAGAAATTCTGGTATTCTTTTCTATAAGTACGCTCTGATACACACTAGTATTCCCTTCACTTACTAACGACGACCCCAGTAGACCTGAAGATGTAGGCATCATTGGACTCTCTGCGGGTAACGGAGACTGAGGTATTCCCTTAGTGCCAGGCGCACTTCTCTTGACACCGGCGGTGGGCAACGCGTATAAGCTGGACATATCATCCTCGGTATATAAATGGAACAGTCTCTCCTCTTCGTAGCTCATGGGTAATTCCCCTTTTTTCACCTTGGTATATTTATTCACTACATGTAGTTGTTCGGGTTTGAAGTGTCTATGGCATACTCGGATTTCACGCACAAGATCCTCCTCCTATGTTCAACAATAAATGTGAGTAGTCTGTATACAGTCCGCGTTTTCAAGCACAACGCCCACGTTCAGTCCAGAAATTAATATTACAATTTCTGTGAGCAGCTACCCATCGTACTTGTTCAGATATAAACGGGGTTTTATCACAATATATGTACTCACACGACATGAGCATGGAGTGATTCAGAAGTACGTAAAGACACATCTACGATTGGCAAATAAGATTGCTTGGTATATACATGCGGTTACTTGCATATATTTTCATAAACTATCAACAAGATTGTTACATATGGCTATTTTCAACTCCCACTAAACTTTGAACCTAATAGCCGTACCGTATAATCGGGGTTTATCTTCTCAAGCCATGCTTTACGGACTTCTATATTCTTCGGGACCTGAACGGCTCGGTTCTCTTTCTTAATCTTGGCTTTACACCAACTTGCCCCGCACATGACGCCCTAAGAACGTAGATTTGAGTGGGGTAAAAAGGTGTGCGTACACTCCCACGGCGAAGTAGAATTGAAGTTAAGAAGTCGGTTTGCGTATTTGTTCCGGGCTTCTCCGCTCATCACTCTTAACGCGGTGATGGCGGTTATTTTGTGTGTGTGTTGTATGTGTGTGTGTTGTATGTGTGTGTGTTGTATGTGTGTGCGTTGTATGTGTGTGCGTTGTGTGTGTGTATGCGTGTGTATGTATGCGTGTGTGTTTGTATGTGTGAATGTGTATGTGTGTGCAAGCACAAAGGGCGAACGAAGTAGAGAGAGTTGCAACGGAAACGGCAAAACGCACTCACTCGCTGATGACGTGTCAGGTCTAAATTAAGAACATGTCGGCCGCCGGTATATAGATAGAATACAGACAGGAAAACCAAAAAAACCAAACCAGAAGAAAAAAAACGGGCGGTTGTCAGACGCGGGGGTGCCAAAACCATAAAATATAAAACAAAATACAAAACAAAAACCTGTAAATGAAATTATAAATAGATGTAATCTATATTTAGATAGGTGAATTTTATATTTGTCTACTATGAACATTTAGTTTGTTTTCACACTCCCCTCTCCTCATAAAAATATAATAAATGAACGGAAAGATTTTTCGGTCTTCTTATTGGAGCGTTGCACGTATGTAAGCCACACGCTGCCGGTTGGAGGGTATGTGTGTGGTGGGATGAGTTTTTTTTTTCTGGGGGGGGGTTTTTTTTTGGAGATTTACAAAACGGAACGGAACAGTTCTGGGGCGGGCCTGGGGAGGGGACCAATGGTGGCGGGAACTGACTGTTTTTTAGTGTCCGTTGAGAGGGAATTAGGGACGACATAACCGAACAAAAAAACAAATCTGAAAACCAAATTTGAAAAATACGAGACTTGCGGACTAACGGGGCGCGGGGAGTGGGTGGGTGGGTCGGGTAAGGGGCGGGACGAGTTAGTTAGTTAGGTAGGGATCACTGGGTGAGTGAGTTTGTGGTAGGGTTGAGTGAGACCGACCGACCGACCGACCGACCATCTGGGCTTCCCTGCTTGAGTGTATAAAAACTAAAATTTCGTGCGGACAGATAGATAAATGCCCATAAATACGGCCTTATTGTGTATTTCATGCCATATTCCCGAATTTTGCTATGAAACATAATACTCAATACTCAATACTCAGATACAAAATACTCAATACTCAATACCTATTACATATTACACAATCCTAATCCTTAGATTGAGGCTACTATTATATTATCCGAATGCATCAATTGAAACAAAAGAAAAATACTTGGTCCACCCGGCTTTTTCTACTTTTCCCACCTTATCAACAAAAACTGTAACGACCTCCGTAGTATTTGACTTCGTTGTCGACTCCGAGACACTATTGCCTGACACTTCGTAAGTGTTGGAACGTGCGCACTTCACTGGTTTCATTTACATGGCACAGGCTTTTATAGATTATATTTATTCACAGTAGTAGAAAATGTGTGGGGCTGTGTGGTGCAAAGAGACTGCTAAAAAGGAGAACAGGGCTGTACATGTGCCGAAGAAAATCGAGCTTCGGCGAAAGTGGCTAGAGAATATCCGTCCTGATTACAAAGTATGTTTGTTCGCAGCAGAATTGTAAAAGCTTTTCTACACAATAACGTTCTCACGCAGGTGATAAACTGGTTTATAAATGTGTTCATACGTGTGGTCACGTTTTGAGGAAGTACTTAAAATTATTGTTTTTTTTTCACAAAGACAAGTCTTTGTGCTTGTTGTATATGCTTGACTCGTATACTAGGAGAACAGAAATATTTGTCTTGTCTAGCTTTGTTCTCAGCCTTGCTAAAAGTTAAAACATTACTACGACACGATAGGAGAATGATCTGACAAGAGAGCTGCGTGTGTGCCACCGGCACTTCAAGCCCGAGCAGTTCCACACAATCAACAAGTATACCAAGGTAAAAAAAGGTGAGCTACCCATGACATTCGAACAAGAGTGCGCGTATTATGGAATCACAGACGAGGAAATGCGACGGAAATACTCAAAAGGGGGGAAAAAACGAGCGAGAGTGGATGATGAAAGTTCTTTGCTGGGATCGACGAACAGCTCAGCGCTGGTGGCATTATCGACGATTGCAATGACAAACGGATTGAGTGGTGCGAATGAGATGGCGTTTAGAGGAGTACTTGAAGAGAAGAACGCTCGAATTAATGCACTTCTGGCAGAGACTGGGCAACACTCGGAGCTCAACACGACACTTAGAATTGAAAACGAACGTCTTCGTTCGGCTATGCGACAGATTCAAACGCTCATTCGGCAGGTGATTAAGGATCCGGTTCCTACAACACCCACTGCCCCACGGAACACCACGAGATCCATGAGTAGCAATGCAATAACGTCACTTGCCGCCATAGGGGCATCTCCAGTGGAGACGCAGACCGCACCCCAGACACATGCGAACCCGTTACCTATACCGTCGTTTTGCACAGACTTAGCACCTGCACCTGCTCATCCGACAAATTCACAAGCACGATCTGTGTCACAACTCTCGATAGATTCTACTACTGCTGCTGCACCAGCGGCTGGGGTCTTGCCGTCATAAATGATAGACGTGCTCTGCTTCCGGTGGAGATTTCAACTCTTATAGAATTCCGTAGGCGAGCCTCGGTCATATATATTCAGTGACCAGGAATGATCATATACACGCAATGAATAGTTCGGGTGCAAGAACATTTGTGGATTGTTACGTCGGAACGCTGTAACACACAACATCCAATGGTATTGATCATCGCAATGCTCGAATTGTGTTCATGTGTTACTATGTGCAAAGTGCGGGATTGCTTGTAGACTAAGCCTGATCAGAACGACATAAATATGTGAAGAACATTATATGTAAATAAAAGGGATACTGTGTGTAAATATCAACTGACAGTCGCTCGAATGAGTCATTCTGCAATGTCACAGTTTCTTCGTGCTGTTTAAAGAATTTTTCGGTGAGGAAGGGTTGTAAAGTTTAATTACATGCATATACGAGTTCGCAACGACTCTCCAAAATACGACATTATGCATCAATTAATACAATAGCTTGCTGCGTATGTGTGATTTCTACGTACTTGGTTTCTTATCAACAATAGACTGATCAGACTCGAATATGCAGTAGAACACTTCTTTGTTCCACGAAATCCGTCTAGAAATATCAGTTTTGACAGGACAAGTCTCGTTAGTAGGTAGTGGACTATCCCGTTTCCTAGCTCGGAGATCCCGACCTTCCTTAATTTCCCGTAACTTCCAAAGCCTGAACAAAATATGCGGTTTTAAAGCGAACATGTGGTGGACTTTTGACAACAGTCTGGTGATTATTAAGTTGTTTATATCATTTAACATATGTATATAAAACCGTGTAATCAAAGTATGCATACCTTAGCTGTTCCTCTCTCAGTTTTTGCCTGAGTTTCTTTTGTGCAGTTGTGCTAGGCACGAGAGGTGGACTGCTATCATCGTACGGCGGGGATATGACCGGCTCGCTGCATTCGAGACTCTCGACATGTGTGTGTGTTTGTCTGCTTAACGCGGTAAGCGTCTTGTTTCGTGACTGCTTACTGGGTGTGGCGTTTGGAACTGCAGGTTGAGGCGTGCGATCAGTGGAGGAATCCAGACATTTGCCTGGTAAACAAATTTCATACTTTGGTGTTACTTTCTTCGCGTTATGCATGGATACGAGCGTAGGTGTGAGAGCACGTGCAAGTACGGGCGTGACGGTAGGTTCAAGTTTGAGCATGGGGTTCGACATGGATGCGAACTCGCGCGTCGTGAGTGTCGGTGTAGGTATAGATATAGGTGTAGGTGTGACTACAGTAGTGCGTGTAGGCTCGCATGTGCGGATGTGAATTGAAGCCGGACTAGGTGAGGACGACTTTCTATCATATCGCATCAAAATCTCAGTCGGCTTATGTTCCTGATCATTTGCTACACGATCTTTATATCTAAATCTCTCCAAGTTTGGGCACGGGAGAGATAAGCGGGCTCTAAGTCGAATATTATCGGAATCGATTACACGCTTGGGATTTTTCTCGGTAGTATAACTCTTAGCTTGCAGAGTACTAGCATCCAATCGCATCCTAGGAGACGCTGATGCTGCATTTCCACACCTCGTTGTATCTCCATAAGGTGAAACTATCTTGCTGATGACTGCTGTGGATATATTTGTGAGTACAGGAATGGGTGCGAGTGCATCTGCATATGCAGGAGCAGTATTTCTAGTAGTCTGTGGGTCTGCACAGCAATCAACAGAATTAATCTTCACCTTAGACGCAGATCTGGTTGTCGGCAACGTTGCCACGTTTGTTGCAGGTGAACGAGTACACACTGTAGTGTCCTTACTTACTACTTGAGTTTTCAATGCGGAATCACGTGTAGGCGTGGGTGCTTGTATGGATGTGGGTGTCGTGCTGAGTAAAGCTTTCGTAGACATCGAAGTACATAAAATCTTTGCCACATCGTCATGCGGTGCTACACACTTACGAATACAAGCTGAAACGTGCTTGTTAATGGACGAATGCGTGGAAATTTGTGAGTGCGGTGTGTGATTGGCATCGCCTTCATCCGTAGTTGTGGATAATACACCGGCATGACTTTTGTTACGATGAATACGATGGGGTAAACTAAGCAAACTTTTACAAGTTTTTTGCTTGTCAACAAGTGCGAGCTCCTTTTGTCTGTCTATCGAGGTATGTACACTCGCTCTCCTGTTTCTAATAGTTTTTGAAAGGCTGCGCCTATGTCCTTTCCAACATTCACTCACCGTTGCATCCACAGTTTCATGGCTTATCGCCAACTGCGGCAACGTTCCTTGGCTTTTGGCGGTTGCATTCAGGTCTTGTTCGTCTTCAAGTAGCAATTTCCTTCTCGTGAGTACTTCAGAAGCCACAGAAGCCATTGCATCCGGTCTCTTCTCAGCACCCGAACGAATCAACGTGGACGGTGGAGTTTCAGGGATTATCATTCCATGTGTGTCTACATATGTAGTTGCAAGTATGTACCAATGTTGAGCGATGAGAGATAGAGCGTAATTATGCTGTGATTTCATTGTTTATGCTCATGTAACATAAATGCACGGCAACTAATATTAAAAGCAGAGTGTGCATGTATGGACTGCTGATGAGGAAGCGGGCTTGAGCAAGCGGACGTGGGTGCACGAGTGGAGATATTACCATCACCTGGCACCAATGTGGGATCACTTGTTACGGTGAATGAACTGGATCGGCGTACACCTGTATATGTAGGACGTTTAGCAATATCTGCTGGAGGTGTACTAGCGACTACTGTCACATGTACGGTGTCAGTCACATCTTTGTCTCCAATTATGGATATTGCAGTGGTTGTGGGTGCCGTTGTAATCGATGTAATATTTTTTGCACGTGTGACTGTGTGCGCAGATCTGTCTGGATTTATATTTACTAAGATGTCTTTTGTTTGCGCCTTCGTTGTTGTAGCACATGTTGTCATATTTACAGGCGACGATTGCGTGAGCACGGTCGTAAAGCTGGTTGCGGTTGTGCGATCATGTCTATCTAGTACTATATCATGCGTTTCAGTTGTGTTGTCAACTATGGGCATATTCGGGTTCGCAATTGCGGTTATCTGTGATGGTTCAGTACTATCTGAAGTTGATCCGCTCCGAATTTCGGTCGACACAGTCAGTACTCTTGCACGGACCAAGGGTTTACAAACGAGTGGAGATGTCTGTGACGCAGAAACAGGCGCAGTATTCGATCCTTGTGCATTGCTGTTGGTGTGGGGGTGTGCACGTTTGCGTGAGTATGCGTGAGCGAGTTTGTGACTACAAGAAAGTGCTTGTGTAACTTCATGTGTACACACTCTTTGTCGTTTGAAAGAAGTTATTGATGCTGACGATGAACGTGAATGGGAGTGGACATTGGTTGCTTCCGTGCACGAAGAAACATCTCTCTGGGAATGGTCCTCTGGAATCAAATTTGACGTCTGTGTTGCACAACGTTTTTTTCGTTTTGACTTCTCCTCATTCGACTGGTTACTGTTGGCATTTGAAACAGAAAGAGATTGGTGTGATGGATGTGCTAGCGGCGAGTTTGTCGCTGGGTTAGAAACAACTTCCTCTGGAAGATATTGAGATTGAAAACTGTGAGATGGTATAGGTATTGATCGATTGTTACAACTCTGTACATTTCCAACAGAGCACATGGAAGTGGAAGAAACCAACCTTGTTGATCGAGGAGAACTGCTCGACTTGGACTTGGATGTCGTTTTGATACGTGTAGTAATCCTTGATGAAGGCACGATGTTCGCCACAGGTCTGCATAGCGTACGATACTCAGACTCCATATCATCTCTCTGCTTCTCCTCTCCTACACTAATATCCGACTCTACAGTTGGCGGTCCAATACCGAAGCGTTTCTCTAAATACCTTGTGAAGTAGCGTTCAAGTTCGGCAGCCATGCGACCTTTTGAACTGGTCGCATCGTATGTGCGCGTGTAAAGAGCGAACAACTGGAACAAGTCATCTCGCAATAAGCACAATCCCTCATCGTAGCCCCCGGAGATGGCTTTCGCCTTAATAGTCTCTAACTGCCAGTGGAAGTACAACATGCGTTCGATTTTGAGTATATGGCCGACGAGGAAGGCAGCTATGTTTTCCGGCAGATACTCTGCGGATTTTCACTAGTAGGCACAACTATGTGAACTAGTAACATGAATAAGCACGTGATACTGAGTACCTTCAGTTGTATTTACGCCAACAAAAAGTATACTGGAAGACGAACATGAACGAAATATGGTCTGCCATGCACCTTCGCCGGTCATACATACCTTGCTAAAGCATACTTGACCATATACAAACATAAAATTTGTAAATGCATGCGCTTTTATGTGCACTCAGCACGCCTGTACGTTACCTTTAGTTTTACATACACGAACACAACACGTACAATGAATGCGTGCAGAGCACGGAGGCGAAACGTAGACACGGATTACAAAGTAATATGGCACATTCACGCGCACCACAAACACACATGCATACAAAGATGTACCACATTTGTACATACGTTCGGATATTGCGAAATATCGAGCACACTATGAAACGAGTATGCGCATGGATGAGTGCAAAGGGCCGTTACTACCCTCATGCAATCGTCACGCTGACTCTCGCGGTCCTTAACTCGATCAGTTGTGTCTTGCTCGAGTTCGTCTGAGGTCTTCTTTGCTAGAATCAATGAACGTAGGTCTTTACCTCTCTGTGAGGTGCCCAGCCGGCGTCGTGGAGGTTTGGACATGTTCCCACTTTCATGTGGAAAGATTCAGTTGACACAATACGTGCATCGTTGTTTATGAATAATCATACAACGTATGTAATTATTCTCATGTCTGTGTTTGTGTCTACTACATTTATCAGACGTATGCCATTGTACACCTATGTACCATGAATGTATCCCTGTATGTAAAATTGTTAACAGTACGGAAAAGTACTATCTTGGCTTTACAAGCGTTCGTCGCAGTGAAGTTAAATCTACGTGCACGCAGTCATATATGTGCAGGTGGTACGTGGGTAGCACAGAAGTAGTTTAATACGAACAAATATTTTGTATATCCTTTCCATAGAATTGCTCTCGTATATGAATAACCGTCTCGACTATTTTGTGCTAGGTCAGAGTGTGCATTGATTGCTGACATTCAGCTGCAGGGTTTCTCTATGCCTTCTTCCAAAGAAGGACTCTCATTTACCAGAACAGAATCATAGTATTGTGGAAGTGATAGAAATTTAAAGTAGGCGTTTCAAACGGATCTCGCTGAGACATTCAATGGTATAGCCTTGTGAAGGTGATAGAAAATAAAACTATGGGTAGTAAAGGGATCTCACTGAGACAATTCAATACTATAGCTTGTGTAAGTGAGAGCAAGTCAAAGTATGGACAGTGAAGTGAACGGATCTCACTGAGACCTTTAATACTTGGACGTCGTCTCGAAAGTCATCACAATGTATGATGTTTGTGTGTGTAATGTATGCACATAACCATGACAAACTGACTTTCTTCGCGCAGTGGAGCGAGCGAGCAAACCCATTTATAAGCTTCACCTGAAGCTGAGACATATGTGCCCGCCGACCACTTGCGATGCTTTTGGCGGTCTTTTCGGGCCCCGCCCCTTGGACATTTAAGCTCACTCACACCGGACATTTCAGGACATTTGCCCAATGGCTCAGACATGAGCCAAAACATAAACACACCAACCCCACACCCTATCCGCGTATAAATAAAACAAACCGGTGAGGTGTTTATAGAGTTTAATATTTCGTATTATGTAATCACATGCTGTCTGAGCATGTTAAACTGCACTCTCTTTTCGCATTCGTGAAGTACAACAAAAGGAACCCATGAGCTGACGTGCGCCTTTTATCTTCTCCTCCCATAGTATAAGAACGGAACTTTCACCCTGATGCTGACAATTCCGTCCTTGGGTACCAGTTTTCTTGTGAAACCCTCTCTTAAACTTTGAATAGTGATATATTTTTTGGACTTAGGAATGGAGGGGATCAGACTTTGTTACCCACATGATACCAGAGGTGTGTGCAGTAAACCCGTAATCGTGCGAAATAAGCACTATGCATTCATGTGCTTTTTGAATGTCGAGTGGAACCTGAGAAGCGGGCCGAAAAGCTACGTACACGGTGATACTTGGAAAGTAAATATACAACCACATTGAGAGGCAATTAGAAGAGAAAATTTACATTTACTGACATGTCACAAAAAGATGATACAAATAAAATGAAATCAGAAAGAAGAAACAGACGGAGAGGCATAACGTTGCCCTGGCCATTTCAGCTTGATCATTGTATACTCCAATCCTATAGGTATATATCCTACCCCTTTACTTAACTATTCAATACATGAACAAACTTAGCATTACATATGTGACTCACCACTTGTCCGATTCTCTACGTACCCTGATCATTCTATACCGTACTCATTGCATCTTATCACATTTCGTGCTTCATCACATATCCTACCTAGTTCATAATATACCCTAATCATTGCATATCGTAATCATTGCGTATTCTAATCTCTCACAGCCCACACCTCTCACACGCATTTCATTTCAAATATAGCGAACGGTACACCAAAGAATAATCTGATGTACGTTAATACCGCTCAAAAAAAAAAGTGCAAGTTTTTCGCTCCACGCGACCCAGATGATGACGCAATGCTCGGTACAATAATAAATACAGTAAACACGACACGTGCACACATACAGCTCAAGCACAAAGTGTATATACATATACTTATATACATACATGGATACGTTCGTGCATATACATATATACACATACACATACGTTCGTATATATATATAAATATAGAGCATGTCTCAGCTATTGAAGTTGAAACCTCAAGGGTGGGCTCGTTTTGGGACTGATTTGTCCAGGGCTTCTTCTTTCAGCACTGCAACGGTGTGTGACAACGTAGAACAAGTTAGCAAACGTACGTACACACACACGTACGTACATACACGCACGCACGTCCATATATCTATATTATATGTTATAAATGTAGATAGACATATATGTGAAATAGATTGAACCGAACTAGTACAATGCACGCATGCCTCCGTTGTCGTGAGTATATTCATCATGTAAGTGTCTTTGGATCTTCGGTACGCATTTCTGCAATACAATGACCAGAGTAGAATGAATTTGTTATTGTAATGCACAGATATCTCTGCTTCTAAATTATATGTATAGTATGACTTGAGTGTTATATGCAATGGTGAAGACGAACTGAGTGTGAAGAAATTTATTAATCATATAGTAAGGCCCGTGTTTCTCGCTAGGGCACGTTGTATGGGCACTGATAACAAACACGCGTATTTGCATCCTTCCGTCTATCAAACTAATTTCTTGAGTATACTGATACCACGTGTGTATCATATGTTTGTGTCGTTGCAGCATTCACTTTCTTCCCTAACTGGCCCAGGACTGGCTAGCAATAGCGGTGCTTTGTGTTATAACGTTAATAGGACAGGAAGAAGAAATGCACGTGGATATGCGTCCTCTACAGAAGACGACTCTGCAATTGCAAATTCCTCATGTATGTTTGTAGCTTTTGGAAGCTCTTCTCTGTATATTTTCTACATTATACACGATACTTGCAAGTAGTGTGTGTACATCATCTACTTTCCCGTAGTATGTGGAGTATGAAGAGGAGGAGGTCTAACATAGTTGTACCGAAATATATTATAAATTTAATCATACTTAAACACATGCTCAATCACAAACACATTCTTCGCTACAGTTGATGTGACTGATGTCACCCAAAGCGTGGCTGAAAGTGTTACACAAACTCTGTCGCAATCTAGTTCTTGGTTGACTGACCCCATCACAGGAGTTATCGCGACAGGAGCGCAGGCCGGAGAGGTTGCGGCTGCAGGACTCAATACTTGGGCTCCTGCTGGCCTAATGCGCAACGTTTTGGTTTGTTATCGCTTTTTTACCCGTGCACTTGAAAAATTGGAGTGCAGAGATGTACTATCGGCGTGTCGTATAGTTTGCTTTTATTAGTGGCGTGCTATGTACATCGGGATGTATTTGCTTGCATGGCCGGTAGATAAACGTTCGTGCGTTGGTGCAAATCTAAGGTACGCTGCTGTTTGAATTTCCAAGACAACAAGCTAACATATATATATATATTAACCTTTCTTGTAGGAGAACACGTCAGTATTTTTGGATCTTCCATGGTGGGCAACAATTATTGGTGTCACGATTTCATATCGATTATTGGTATGTTTCAGTCTCGCGTTAAGTTAAAGTACGTATTTGCACACGTGCACAAATCAGCTCATACTTGCATGTACGTGCATATACTCAACACCTTGAACTTTTGGTTCGTACACTCTTCCGGTATGCTATGCAACCCCCTGCCTCACACCTAACAACCCTTTGCTCCTCTTGCTTGTCATGTTTTATGTAGGAACCACAAACATTTTGTTCATTTATGTTTCATTCGGTTTCCTCCCTATCACCCCTTATAGATGCTGCCATTAGCAACGATAAGTCAAAGAAACAACGTGAACATGAAAAACATTAAACCAGATCTTGAAAAGTTTCAGGAAGAGGGAAAGAAATATTTAAATGAAGGCCAACCTGAGAAGGCAAAAGAATCTACGCAGGCGATGTGGGTATGTATGCAAATGCAATGGAGATACAGTCCGGTTTGTGTTTGGTGTAGCTCTTAGACTTTCTATGTCCAGTCAATGTTACTTGTAGCTCACTCGGTCGGTCAATATTTCCCTTTTTCCAGGCTTTCATGGATAAGAACAATGTTTCCTACAAAAAGGTAACTAGAACACATGATAATATTTGATAGTATTTTCCTGGTCATTGCCCGATATTGAAGGTTCTTGATGGATTTTTCGTGTAAACTTTTATTCAAACATCTTTCTGTGATCCACTCTAGCATGCATTGTATCTTAGATTTAGTTTTCTTATTGTAATGTTCATCTGTTTTACGTTGTATGATTTAAACAGTTGTTTTTACAGCCGGGAGTGAATCTTCCCATTGCCATGAGTATGTTCTTTGGATTGAGAGCAATGGCCGATGTACCTATCGCATCCATGGTGACAGTAAGTAGCCGTGGTGTCAGTAACGTGATGTGTACTTTCCGCAATTTACTTACTTGAACATACTTTGGACGACTTTCAATGTGTAGTACAACCACATGGAGACAACTGTTAAGACCTCAATATGGATATAATGTGTAGAGCATTGCAACCCATCAATGTAGATCATTGTAGAATATCGTTAAATTGTTCTGTATAAACAAAATCTTTACACCTGACAGGGTGGTGCACTGTGGTTTACGGATCTCACAGTTGCAGATCCCACCTGGGCTCTCCCCGTTCTATCCGGTATTACAACCTTCATCACCATTGAGTTAGGCGCGGAAGGTCAAAAAGCATCGGAGCAAACTAAACAAATGCGAACAATCCTGAGAATTATGCCTTGGGCCTTAATCCCAATGGTTGCCTCATTCCCGACAGTATGTTTTCCGAGATAAACGTTTATACTAGTAGAGGAGTGCGTTTTGTTTGCAATCTTACCATGCTTCCTCGGGTGATGCAGACACTATGTTCACCACGAACGTTTTTGACCGAAGGCCTACGAATGTCTAGGCAATTTTAAAGTAGAAGTATGCCAATCTCACATGTTGTTGGTCGGTATGTCGTGTAGTTTTACACGTTCAACTAAAAGAGAATATGTCTCTCGATTTCATAGGATCACACAGCTTGTTCATACATGTTTAAACCCAAGGCGAATTGTACAACATGGTTATGGGAGTTGATATTGATATTGTTTTCATGTGACAACGTATATATCGAAATCGATTTCTACAGGCGCTGTTGACATACTGGTGTACGAACAACGTTTTCTCGCTGTGTCAAGTAATGTTTTTTAAGGTTCCGATTGTAAGAAAAGCGTTGAGAATTCCTGACGAAGTGGTGCACGCAGCCAATCCCACGAAGGCATGTGAATTGATTTTAGCGACATGCTCGATTGTATCTATGTTTGTAGTAATTGAAATGTAAGATTGAAATTTTTAACCGAGGTGAGAGATTTGGCATATACACTTATATGAAGCTAAAGCGTTCTACGCACAAGATTGAAAGTACTAGTATGCTTTTACACGTTCTAACGGACTTCAACTTTTGTACGTGTATTTATCTAAACAATAGCTTGGATTTTGGGAATCATTCGAAATTGCAAAGAATGCCGAAGTAAATGAGGTACGCGTTCTCTGATTATTCTATGAACGTGTAATACCAAACACGCCCGCGAGTATTTTGCCTAGCACGAAATTGTTTTCCTGCACATGTTGGTTTACCGTACTACAAGCATACACATTATGATCTAAAACGTTGCTATTTTCGCAGATGAATGAGGCTGCAGGCCGGCGTCAAGACTACACAACAACATCTGCCGTATCAGGAACCAAACATGTGAAAAGACGTAAGCGCAATAGCATTAACTAGTCTATTTAATATGTACGTATCGCAGAAAAGAACAACGTATTGTAAATCGATCTCTGCGAACGATAGCAAAACTGTAATTCTTAAATATACGAATGTGAAACTACCTCGTCTGAACCTAGCAATCTATCACGTCATATTTCGTTTTATGAAAGCAATGAGGATAATTCAAAATACAACTTTAGGCGAACCTTGAGTTACAACGTAAATAGATATAGTTGTGTATATTCTTATTTACTTCTTTTTTACTCTTCAATACTTCAATATCCAGTTGATATCAAGGTTGTCTCGCCCTTGATCCTATTGTATGCAATGTGTATTCACATTACACTTTGACAGTGCTGACTCTAGTTCCGTACTCAGATTACACTTCGACAGTGCCGACTCTACTTTCATAGAAGTACTTTTCAACAGAATTCCTTGTTCGGTTATGTGTTTATACCGGACCGAGCTGATACCACATCCGACCATGCAACCAATGCACTGTATGGAAGGAACGGGAAAAGGAATCTTAAGATGAGATGAGTGAAGGTGGAGCTCTACTGATCAACCGTATTGTAAACTCCTCTACCGCACCACGGTGACCCAAAGAATCTATAAGACAACGGAGATGAGGCTATGGAATATACTGATCTATACGTACACAATAGACCCCTAACAAACGAAGTCATGAGATGTTTGACATTGCGAGCTTCAGAATATGGAAGCACAATATCGATTAGCACTCTAGTGAAAGCTCATATGTAATAATGTCTCTAATAAGTTTGTTAGTTATACATTTGTAGTATTCCAATATTTATGCTAGATGATTTCTATCTATACTCTTATGTACACAAAGATTGAAGACTTGGATATACCTCATGGTTTCCATTTCAAACTTAGTTTCGCTAATCACCACACAAGTTTGGCTTACAGCGGAAGCTTTGCCCACTGGCTCTTCCTCCCGGTGTTCTAATTCTATTTCCTTGACCGTTCTTCACCAACTCTTGCCAACAAGCAGTTAAAGTGTTCTCAATGAATACGTTTGAACTGAAATGCATGATACATCCGCACAAGTAACACTGAAACGGATAAAGACATAACTTTCAGTTTAGAAATAGCCAGAATCGGGCCACAAAACCATACTCTTAGGCCAGTGTATTCGCAATCGCCTCTGTTTGTCGCCCTTATCATATGTTTTACTTCTGTGCGATTGGAAACATTCACAACTCCTTGAATTTACAATATGCGATCGAGCCTGAACGGCTGTTTATGACAATATCTTCGCGAGAGTAATGTGTATCAGAGTCTAGCTCTGCTTAAGCTAGTGCTGGATCACGATTGGTGTATGTAAACCAGGATGCTACAAGAGCAACTGCAGACCTGTGCATTGCGAATGTACTTCAACCTTTGAAAAAGCCTATTTCGTTATGATAAGCATCCCATTGTGATAAGCATCTTAAACCTTGCTGGAATAGAAAGTTCTGAAACAACAAGATGGTTATACGAATTGTAGTTCTACTATTTGCCATGTCATATTGACCTTGCTGAAGGGCCTGTTTCAGCTTATCTGTGGCATAATCTATAGCTAGTGAATGTTTTCTAATTTAATTCAACAAAACGATGTAAAGCTCATGTATTAGTTCTGCAATCAATCGACGTTCCTGCCTGTGGATGAAATAGGATGTATGAAATTTACAGACCTACTTTAGCCACATATTAGGTAGAGATGTTTCTGATGCTTGTACGTCAGTGATCTTTGCTCAGAAGTGAAAGATTTCAGGTTGATGAGAAACAAGACGAGTAAGTTCAAAGCGGTCAGATTAACTGCCAAACAACAGCCACTGTCCGTTATATGCAATGTCAAAATTAGAAAAGAGTACTCCAGCGTCAACGAGAATCTGTAAAGGCTATTGAAGATGACAAATCCAAGACACAACATTGGTAATCAAAATTAGATTCCCTCGGTTCATCAACAATTCTGAGCACGAAGATGAAAGTTCCAAGGAACAATTAATATTGTTGTTTTAATATTTGTCGTAGTCAACAGATGTTGAAAAATGGCGCCCAAGCTTAGCGTATACGTGACAGGGCTGGTCATAAATATCAACTCTTGTGTATACAATGATGTCAGCACAAATATAAGTTTGCCGATGATAAGAGAGGAGCACGGATGGCTGTAAAACAAATTATGTTAATTGTGACGGCCGGCTAGACATATGACATGCCGAGACAGCAAGAAAGGTAGACGTGCACGTACGAATGTTGGCAGAAACATTTGAAATTATCCATAGGTTTGTTGATGAACAAATTCATCCATGCCACTATATACCTAGGATTGAACGTGATGAGGAAAGTGCTCGTAACTGAGTAGTGTAATTTCCTGGTACGTGAAATATAACTGGTCACAGATATAAGCAGGAGGGCATGCTTGAAGTTTTTTGGAGTTATAAGATTGCACTGATTATAACGTTTTACTATCCTAGGCACGGTTCCATTCAAGGGAAGGGCAATATGGTATCGCATAAATCTCGAATACTACCTACTGAGATTTATAAGTATGGTTAGAAATTTTGAGGTGTTTTATTCCGAGGATGCTCACTCAGTCCAAAAGTATTGTACCCTTTGCTCAAATCACCAATATTGTCTTGGAATTAATCCAGCAACCTGGAACTGCTTGGTAGGCAATATTGTTAGTCCCAACATCGATGGCACTCAAAGCGAACGCACCTGCGGTAGCAGGGGTTCTCTATACCACGACAGCGCCATGCACAGCGTTTACGACACCGTTGACAATTGAACGATTGGGTCACTCGCCGTAGGTGCCGCTTCTGTTAAAATCGTAGTAAATCATTATCTTGTAAGTTAATCACTATCTTAGATATCCAAATGTGCTTTCACAGCTAAGATATGCGTGTGATAAATAACACAATGAAAATGACCGTAATAAAGATCTGTCCGAAATCAAAGGGACTGCACAAGTGCTTACAAGCTATATACCATCTTTTCCTCCACGCCCTCGTCCTCTTCGCTGCCGATAAGACTACTTTCTCCACTCAAAGGTAATACTCCTTGCAAAATTCTGAACATAGTGTTTTGAAAGCTGGCATCACCCTCGACTACTTGCCTTTTGTTCGCCTTTTCACTCGGCAAGACAGCAGCACAGCACACCATGACATATAGCAACAATACAGCTAACAAGATTCTTGACGTAAACATACTTTCTCACTTGCGATCTCCGACAAAGTGCAATCAACTTGGCAATGTTGGCGCTTTTATGCACGTTTGTTTAACCTTTGCTCTCGCATCTTTAATTGGGTATGAAAAGGGCTAGATCTGGGACTAGTGTTAGTATCATGGAAGTGTATAATATCGTGGTAGAAATCCATGATATAAAGCAGTATTGGACGAATAACGGCTATATTTCACTTTGTATGTAGAGATACTATGTAAATAATCTCGTTAGTTGGTATGAATAAGAAGGAGCGTTGCTTGGTCTAGCATTCTCGGGTGATAAACGGGTTCTGGTAGAGTATTCACCTACAGCGCATATTACGAACGTCTGATAGTCTTTTTTAAAAGTTAATCGGGGAGTTTGTTTAACCGATAATAACGTGTGTGTCCTACTTATAAAAGGTTGATATACATTTTGGAGATATATCCATAATTAAATTTCGTCAATAGGTTTTACCGTAAGCGTATCTACAGAGCGGAAACTACGCATTGTCAAGATCAGCGTCTAGTTGTGCACATTCCCTAGTCTATTATCATATATTACTATATTGCATTAAACAATTCAAGGATCAGAATAAGCTCACGTTGTACACATGAGGCACCATAAAAAAATCTGGTTTACTATAAAAACTTACGAAAGATTAGTTAAACTTGCTCTAGTCAACCTACATTCAATCTTTTTCTCACTTCGATCTTATAGTACAAATAAGAGCTCATGAATCAACCAACGTCTTAGTTTCGTTCACAAGACTGTAACAATTTCTACAATTGCGATTCGATGAATGTACACTTTGAAGTATTATTGTCAGATGTACGATGGGTTAAACGTGAAATCATGTGATAAGCAGTAGGTATTCCTTTATATTATATGTGTACATGTATATCTGTGAGAGGTTTCGTGCCACATGTAGGCGATAACTTGTTCTTATGTCCTTACTCTGCTCACTATAGTCTTTTCTTTTTCAATGATGGACTACTTGGCGTATCAGACCCAGCTGCATCATCGTCATCATCAAACATGCCGCCCTTAGTGTGTTCAGCACCGCGCTTCACTCGTGGTGTTCTAGCTCGCAGCCTAGGAGTTACCAAAAGGTCAACTCCACCCAAATCCTCACCTAAGAGCTCATTAGCCCTGCCCCCCTTCACTTCACCAGATAGAGTTGGTTCATTGGAAACGACAGCGATGCTTTCAGACGGGATGGAAATATTGAGGTCTGCCATGTTTGGGTGTTTTCTTTTCTTACTCTCAAGCTTGTTGCCTTCGACCGTAGTCTCGGCAATTGTTGTTGTCTGTGTAGCGCTAGCACTTTGCTGTCCTTCGTCGTCTCTTTTCATCGGTTCTTCTGTTTCCGCCCCTCGAACTTGGCTTGGAGGTGGTTGAGCTTGTGGTGGCCGGACTTGCCCTCCCATAACTGGTCGAGCTGGATATGAATAATGTTGTTGTATATATTCCGAAGGTGCACTCTCCTGTCCATGTGGAGGATGTTGCCAGTGCATTGAAGGGGGAGCATTATAACGAGGTGGTCCATTCGAATAATGTGAGGGGTAACCAGGATGGCTACTTGGATGGCTGTAACTGGGCCTGGGTGGATAGTGCCCAGGGGGCATGCTTCTCTGCGGGTGCTGTTGATGCAGCTGTGCCTGCTGGTGCTGTTGTGCAGTCATTTGTTGTGGGTGTGTAAGTGCACTCGTTGTTTGTCCTTGCGCTGAGTGTTGTGGAGGTTGGCCCTGGCCAGAAATTTGCTGTTGTCCTGTAGAATCGAGTGTAACGACCCCAGGCTGTGCGTTGAATGACATTGCTTTCAATCTTTTCATCTCTTCTGCTTTCGCCCCGAACTGTTCGTCCATATCGGCATTATTAAAGACTTCTTTCTCGTCCGCACCAACTTCTTTGAACCTTTCAAACAAACCTTCAATCTCCACATTCGAATATTGATGTACTTGTTTCTCAAAGATAATCAGACCCACATCACAGCCACAGAGCACACTTAGCTCATATGCTTTCTTCATAAGCCCCAGTTTTCTTTTGTTGAAAGTAATCTGACGGTTTCTTTCATCGTTGATCTTTGTTATCTCAATCTTTTTGCGACCCATGATTTAAACACTATACAAGCGTACAGATGGAGTCGGTAATGAAATTCTATATGTAAGATGGTTCCGTGCGTGTTTGTAATTGAAACAAAAAATAGTAAGTACGCCTCCAAAAGGCATTTACCGGTATTGCACAAAACTGTATCGGGTGAGAAGCGTGGAGAAGCGTTTTAAAATAGATATAACTTCTGAGGCAACAACGCAATTATGAACGTGACAACCGTTAGTGTGATATATTTAGAATATACTTAATAATGTTTTGACTCCTGCGTCAGTGTCTTCGAAGAAAAATTTGTTTTTTTGCAAAGCACACATACACACACATTGACCCCCGTCCCATCTTTTTAATCATTCAATCTGATTTTTATTATTCTTATATTTTAACTACACATTCTTCTTTTGTTGCTCACAGTTGATTTGAATACTATTTCGCATCGACATATCCAGTTCATTAAAAATATTAAAAATATTTATTCAATTTCCAAAAATAGTCGACTAAAAATAGGTTTAAAAGTAAGTAAAACGGATGTAAAACAAACGAGTGGTTAATAATTTACTTCTATTTTTGGTTGGGGACATTAAAATAAAGCACTTTCCAGTACGGAGGTATCAACGACTACCACTTGCGATGATGCGATCGACTTGACTGACTGACTGAATGCACTGATGAATGGGCATAGTGCTCAACCGTTCGTTCCTGTTAGACCTCTTTGTTCTGTTTTAAGTACATACCGATCAAAGCAAAAAATTAAGCCACATTTAGATGTAGATTCGCTGTTCTGGATTGTTGTGAGTTCATCTGGCCACAACTATGAACGAAATAAATCGGATGAAACTCTAGAACAATTTAATTGTCAATGAAACTATTTCAATATTTCCACGCACCCAACGTTAGATTAATCATTTTATACATGTACTTATGCATGAAATACAAAAGCTTTCACTTACCTTTGATATTGTATTATTTCATCTGCACAAAAGTGTAGATATTCCTTAACACTTACAAGAAAGCAATTGAGCGAATTCGTTCATATTTGCACCCTTAAGTAAAATCAAATCAAGGACTTGCAAACACAGTACATGCAAGGGAAAATACCGATACTAGAATATACTGCATTCAACTGGTTCTTGGATGTACAGATTTAGTTATATATATTAAACGCGAACTCAGTTCATATTCGCATCCTTCGGCAAAATCAAATTGAAATACTGTGCACAAATACATGTTCTATACATGTGAATAGATGTAACTGGTACATTATGAAATATTATGTCTTACCTGGTCAAATCGTGAAACATGTGCACGTAGTACCTACAATACATGAATACGAGTCGGTACGAATATGATACACCAGTTATTATAATTTAGCACTTCTTTAAACCCTAGACATTTTCTGACCAACTGTTGCATTTGCATTGCACCGCACTACTGATAATAGATACTGTACTGTAGATAATTGTACGGATATGTGTGTTAGTATCGGTTTTGGTTACAGACGACACAGAGTATGTATATTTCGGTGACTGCTGGTAGATCTCACTTTGATTCAGTGAGACTACAATTCAATTCAAACGTATTATAACGTAATTTTTTTTTGCTTCACAAAACGTTCGTAAGCAAAATAACGCTAATTAGTTACTACTAGAAGATGAACAAAAGACCGCATTGTTAACTTGTTACGAAGTTAGTCTGTCGTCATAGCGTCGATGATAACGTCCATGTGCTATTTAAAATTCTAATCATAAATATATTTATAGACGTCATTTCAGCGAATAGAATATCGTAAAAATATTGTTGTAGTTCTATAAATAGAACATCATTGTGATCAATAGCCCTCGTGAACACTTTGAACACACCATGACAAAAGTATATAAAAACTCGCTGTATAGAACGAGTACGCAGAAAACGAAACGCATCTCGTACAAACAAACGCATGTACATAAACACATACGTACATATACACATATATAATAGTACACAATGCCACAAAGAATAGAAAGTAGTGGATCAGATGAATTCTTGAAGGATTTTGATGCTGTCGTTTTTGACTGTGATGGTACGTTCATCGAAATATCCTACTTTCACTTAATCGCCTGTTGAGTTTATTCACATACTTCATTATTAGGACTACCTTGGGTTATGTATGAATATTGACAGTTAAGACAAGCTATCGAGGTGGCATAGTTTATATGAACCTCCCGTTTATGGTACTGAGATTGAAAGTCATATTGGTTTATATGTTTTTCCACTACTAGGTGTCCTCTGGAAGGGCTCGCATGTCATTCCCGGTGCAGTAGAAGTGGTCTCCCACTTAATCGAATTGGTGTGTATGTGTGTGTGTTGTATGTGTGTGTGCTGTGTGTGTGTTGTATGTGTGTGTGTTGTGTGTGTGTGTGGTGATGTGCGTCCACCTAAAGAGTTCTAAAACATCTCGAGCGACACGCAGGCTTTCGTTTACCTTTTTGAAACGCTGTTTTTGCGATCATGGCACTCCATGTCTGTGTTTTCAAGTCGACAACAAACAACTTACGAACTGTTTTTCGGTACATTTGATCTCGTCGTTGTCATTGCAGGGAAAACAAGTCGTTTTTGTCACGAACAATAGCACCAAGTCTCGAGACATGTACTCAGAAAAGATGGCAGCACTGGGTTTCACTGGAATAACAAGCGTAAGTATTTTTGTCTACTGCAAATCCAACGAAAGTGTGTGTTTGTACCTGAAGCTGTTTATGTTTGCATTTTGGATAATAATACCATACCTTGAGGTTTTGTGCTGGTGAAGGTCAGAGAATGGAATGTGGTAAGAATTAGTGAGTTAATATGTCAATGATAAACGCTAATTTGTTCTGAAAGGTCACAACACACACAAGAATGTTATTTCGCACAATCTAATGTAAGAAGCCCACGCTCATCGGGTCACACATGTAATAATGCGTAGAATATTATAAACGTATCGATACTTGAAACTTAGGACATGGTCATCGGGTCTGCGTTCGCAGCTGCGTATTACATTAAAAACGAGATGAAACTTGACGGAAAGGTGTACGTTATCGGTGAGGCCGGAATTAAGGTTGAATGTGCAGGACAGGGAATTCCAATTGCTGGCATGGAGGTACATGCATCAGAGTTCACATTAAGTTACAGACTGGGAATGGTCTTTATATTTACAGAACTCGATTCGCATATAATGGCGTATATCTTCGCACACGTTCAATTGTATATCCGGTGATCAACAAATCGCACTAGATAGATGATCTTGTCTATTATCACTAGAGCAATCTATTATTCCTACATGTTTTCAAACAAACATGTGCAATACATACTGTATTTAGTTGCATAGCCAAGAATGATGTATAACCTCACACAAAATGGCTCTTGTCCGCTGATAATAGGAAGATAATCACGTTTGGGATCCGGTCGCAATGGAGGCATGGAAACCTGATCCTGAAGTGACTGCCGTCCTCTTTGGTCTAGATGTACAGATGAACTATACAAAAATTACCAAGGCTACTCGTTACCTAGCCAACCCGAATGTCAAGTTCATCGCAACAAACACTGACGTAACCTTCCCATTCCGCACTTTCAGAGCTCCTGGTACATACACGTGTGTGTACTAGTGCGATATTGACTATATAGTAGCTGAGTGTGTATATACGTGTGGGCATGACACACTCACTTGCACGTGAAAATTCGTAATGGAATTCGCATGTGGATAAATTTTCCGGCCTCCTACTGTCATGTGCTGTTCAAACGCAACAAGTATTCACATTCCAAGGTTCCCACAAGTTTACAAGGCGTATTTATATCATCTTCGTTGAATACTCGTGGTTTACTTAGATAGCCGTATTTTTGGATATAGTTCATACAACTTATATTTCTTTGAAACCATATTAAATCACACTTGCTTATGTACAGGTACGGGGGCTATGTTGGCTACCCTTAAGTCAGCGAGTGGACGAGAACCAATCGTTACGGGAAAGCCTAACAAACCTATGCGTGATGTTGTTTTGCACAAGTACGTCTATATGCTGTGTTTTTTAAATAGTGCCTTGCAGACGTAGTCAAAAACTTCACGTAAGCGTCGTCTACGAATTTTGATTTCTTATACGTTTGAATATCTTTAAAGCTGCCACTATGTAACGTAAACTACAGGTTTGGATTGAACCCTGCCCGTACGTTGATGGTAGGTGACAGGCTCGACACTGATATCGAATTTGGACTCCAAGGAGGAATGAAGACTTTACTTGTCCTAACAGGTACGTGATACAAGTGTATGGATTTAAGGATATAGCAGCACGTGATTGTAGATTTGCGTAGTAAGCTCTTGTTACAGACATGCATACAAATACTGAAGACCCATCCAGAGCTTCGCTTTTTTTTGCAATGTCTAGATAAGTACTCACCGTCTTAACATCCTAATCTTCAATCACTTTTCTAACTTCATACCGCGCGAATAGGTATCTCTGGGGAGGAAGAAATTCTGAAGCCGGGCGCGGCTACCGTACCCGACTTTTACGCTGATTCCATCGCCGAGTTGAAGTGCTAAGGGAACAATTTTACTTTATTCTCTTAAATTTTAGTATGTAGTACATCTGGGTGCATCACGGTTAGGGCAATTGTTCCCGCTGTATTGTATCTTCGTTGTGCGTATCTACGCACTCAAGAAGACCAGAGTGAAATGTATTTTTATTTACTTGATAAACAAAACTTGAAAATGTACTACATTAAGTTTCAATTAAGTGTAAGACAATTTCTTCAGCCTAGTATAAAAGGCAAAAAAACATATGCGCATCTTATGTTGGATTGAATGGGCGATTAGATTGAATCGGCGATTAGGTGTTTGCAGACCACTTACAATGAGTATCATGCTACCTCCGAGTTTTCAAGATTGCGCCAGTCCCACTAATCGCTAAACAAATGCATTTTGGAAAGTGTCTCCATCTATATATCAGACATGCACATATCTTTCGCTGAAGTAAGAAGAAAATCACAATCAATGCAGGCACTCATTTAGTAACGCACAGTTGTACAACTTATATGTATACATCATTCCCTATACTGGTTCTTAGTTTCCAGTCGCAAGCCGTTCAATCCATTGATTTCCTAGTCGCAAGGTATCACACCTCATACAACTTTAGTCATATTTCACATTAGAACTGTTTTGACAATATAACGCACAGGGAAGATTCAGGAAATTCACCGTTCTTCAATTCAATGCTATATACTAAGCTTCAGGTCGGTTTCTTTTCCCAAATCTTTATACGTACCTATAGCACAAGAATTCCAGATATTGTAGTTGCATAGTCCTTTTCAGGGATTGTGGACGACGGTGTATGAAAATAACGTGTATGGGAGCATTCGGAATGAGTTTGTTGTTTTGTCACGGAGTACATCTCTAAATTTGAAGAGACTACTGCGAATGAAAATAATTCGAACATCACGGAAATCAAAATGTGTTCACTCGCGAATTTCTCGTTAACTATTTAAATTATACTGTACATCGTGCATAAGTACGAAACGGCATATAAACGAATACGTGAACATAAGTTGGAGGAAACTGAGAAAACACTGCTGTGATGGTTGGTATTAGGAGACTCTTTTTTTCCGACGCTTGCTTGTTCCCTCCATATTGATATTACTGGCAATGAAATGAATGGGATTCCTTGGTATTGTGCCTTCCATGACTACATGAAAAAAAGCCAAATACTTGACCTATGTACACCAATCGCATCCGCTGACACATACAAAGTTGCGTTGCGAAGGTGTTTGCTTACATTGCCTAATACAGAATGGTTGCCTGTAACAGTATTTAGAATACCGGTTAGACGAACAAATACTCTATCTTCAGTTTCGTTGAACATCATGTCAAACGAAGCTATAAGAATGAATATGCGAGAAAATCGCGAGCAAAATTATTCATATGTGACAATGTGGTTCTACACATTTCCCAAGTTGCATTTGGTACTGGCTTCCTTCTTGCTGGGCATTCTTGTTAGCTGCATGGTGTTTACGCCGACAAGGCAACAAGGCCCAGTAAATTGTGGACTAGATGCAGATGTACAGGTAGATTTTCAAGATAAACTAGAAAAGTTGTTTGAGTCTTATAAGCCTCTATGATGTTAGATGCCCGCGAGGCTACTTATTATGAAAAGAGAATCTTTCACGTAGACTCTAGTATTAGTTTTAGGGGAAGTGATACCAGTTTGTATTTATTTCTTAGTAGGTTCAGAAATGCTTTGCGGTTGATGGAGTGGTATCATTCATCACACGCGCTCATTTCAACGCACAGAAAGGAGCACCATACTTTTTTTTGGTATATCTACCTTGTGCAGGTTTCAAACAAAACGACTGATCTACTTGCAAGGACATACATATATACTCTATATTTGACGAAACTCATGAAACGATGTGAACTTTCATTATCAGTACGCCAAACTCACACATGCACACATGTTTACAGGTAGGTTCGTCTGAGCTGGGGATTTATTCTAGTATCAACATCAGCGATTCGTATAGAGAGCGGATTGGCACACCTTCTTATGACGTTATAGTCGACAGTGCTGAGGGATGGGTACATCGCTATGATAAGATGAAGTCACAAATGCCTCTACAAATGCGCACAAACGATCTAAAAGGCTCTCATTTCTTTGCGAATAACTGGGAACCAGTTGTAGGGTATGTTATGTTTTCATTATGCTAACCTGCTTGGCGAAAGGATACAACGTATGCTTGCATACCATCTTTTGCGAACTATCCTTCAATCAAATATATCGTATATGTTAGACGACGGATACAGATTATTTCTTACAAACGAGTTTTACAGTACGCTGTGCACGTAATATACAATGGATTTAATTATGGACATTAGCGCTAACCAATGTGTCTGTATGTTTATATTGCGTGAAAGAGTTAACTTGGTTTCGTATTAAATATATCCGATTTTCCTGAATCATCCCAACCTTCATAGGTGTGAGTATGAGAAAAAATTAGGCAATCCGGGTGATGGTGGTAAGTGGATATGTAATCCATACAATATTAAAGGAGATGTGAAGGATGGCGGCAAGAAATTGGTGTACTCTTTAGGCTCGAGAAATGATTTTAGCTTTGAGACGGCTGTGTATGAGTTTTTTGGTGGCAATGTGGAGATTCACACATTTGATTTCGGCGAGTCCCGAAGTAAGTAATACGTATATTTATATATGTAAGAAATTGGTGTACTCTTTAGGCTCGAGAAATGATTTTAGCTTTGAGACGGCTGTGTATGAGTTTTTTGGTGGCAATGTGGAGATTCACACATTTGATTTCGGCGAGTCCCGAAGTAAGTAATACGTATATTTATATATGTAAGCGATTTAAAAGTCTTGTTATATTTGGTAGACATTTGTAAATATTGATGTTGTACAAAGGTATGGTCGCAAGGTTGTTTGTAGCAGGCGTACACGAATATTCCGTACACGGAAGAATAAAGCAACGTGCGTGTGTACTACATGTGATGCGTTGCGAAATATGTATTTAGACCATACACTTCATTTATGTGCAAGTAATCGTAGAATCTTACACTTTACTACGTACATGATAATGAAGGGAACTGCTATTCCCAGTCGACGAGCGGTTTGGAAGAGAATACACAGTTTATATGTAGACAATTGAACTGACCACACAGTTTCAGGAATCTCGAAATTTCATACACACATATATTTCCTTCTTACAGACAAACCGGACTATGTCTATTATCATCAATGGGGTGTTGGAGGTCGAGATATCGTTACAGAAGATGGTACTACCTTCCGGACGTTGCCTACAATTATGACTGAACTGGGACACGCAGATAAGCAGATTGATATTTTAAAGATGGACATTGATGGCGCCGAGTGTGACGTAATTATCCCTACAATTAAGAATGGATGGTTACAGAGAGTCAATCAGGTAATGTAAAAATGTAGATGTTGTATGATACGGCATAAGTTTCATCACCCATTCCCCCGTTCTCTCTCCACGCAACACTCACTCATTGCCGTACTTTCATACAATCACATACACGCATATTTAATTATGAACTCAGAGCCAATCCAACTAAATAATCATTCACACATGTATCTACCTACATTCACTCCCATTCACCGTCCTATCGAATATTCAGTTGCAAATGGAGATCCATCTACGAGGTATCCGTAACGATCCTAACAGCCCTTCTCCGGAAGAGGTACACGACATGATGAACCTACTACGTGATACATGTAACTTGGAGATCTTCCATAAGGAACCAAACATAAACCACGGAGAGGCCATGTGCACAGGTATGTACACGACGCATACGTTGGTGTAGGAATGAGTTCGTGGATATAAACAAAGGGAGTGATGGTGGCAAAGAAGCTGTCACGTGTTGACGGTAGGTGAGCAACCATGTGTACAATATGTAGCCCATTCACAATGATGCATAAAACCACATCGTTGTAGACGGGGTACGCATGCGCGCGTGTATTCAACTTCTAGGCAAACAAGAAGTTCACGTTTAGGGATTAACGGTGACAGCATACGCATTGGCATTTATGAGTGGAAATAACGTCTTTAATTGTGAATTGAGACCGATTTCAAACATTTCACGATTTGTTTTCTTTGACTTGTATGTGTTTCATGGTTTATTATTGCTTACAGAATATGCTTGGGTGAAGGTAGATTGGTCGAAACTAGCTGGCGTCGTTCCAGGACTCAATGAATCGGAAATATACCGAACGTAAAATGTAAACACATATGCGAACACCATATATTAGAACTTAAAGCCATCATGGAAGCAAAACATAAATCTTGAAAACGCGAGCAACAGCTTACCATGTTAGTATACTTAAAAGGTTGGCCCAAATCTCCAATAAAGATCTTCATTTTAGTACAACATGAAACAAAGGCACGCACACATCAGCGCGTACAGATACATATGAGGTAAAACTTGTAAACGGCTTTAGCATTGCTGATGCAACTAATATTTATTAATTAACCTTTATATTATTACAAGGTTGTCTATGTAGGTATTTGTGTGTATGCGTGTATACGTCAGTGCTGTGTGCTCGCAATATCTGACCATTTCATGAGTTACACACGGCTGGAGGCATCCACAACACATAGGTTATTTTGGGTAATATCTATGTATGCGTGCTTCATGCACCTGTGTAATTCATATTAATACATACGCCTTATATATAAGAGTGTCCATTTGTAAGAGTGCATATTTCCGTGAAATGATGTTATTACATTTGCGTACAGTTAGGGGAGACCTCATCACTCTTCTGAGTATCCAGGTTCTGTTTACTCTTTGATACCAAAGACATAATATCGTTCACCTTTGTCAGAATTTTATTCCTGTTATAACGGGTAACAAAGAAATGTTTAGCTGAGTGAAATTGCACACGTAAGGTTTTCATTCAATTTGACGACACACGGATACCACGTACTGCCGACATAGCGTGAAAAGTAAACTTCCCTTGAAACTCGAAGTCATACACGCATGGAATACTGATACAATGAGCAGGCATTGTCGTACACGTATACAACACTCTGTCAGCGCTTCGGTACGAGGGTGGCGCCGTTATATATATATATATATATATATATGTTCATGTATCTATACTTACCTGTCGTTCGGGCACAGTGAGTCTCCATATCGTGCAATAAACTTGTCTGGATGCCATCGAAGCGTAGCTTTTCTGATCTTTTTTTTCATTATTTCTATTGTATCCTTTCTCTGCCGAAAGAAAGAAACATTATTTGTTATGTACGTGAGTGAGTGTTTTACATAATGTGTTACCCCGTTGTATATCTATATACGTACGTAACCTTGTAGAAACAAGTATATGCCGGTATCTTAGACTAGACTAGACATACTAGACGAAGCACGCACACGCACATACCAAAATTCCAGGAACATTCTGTCCTGGCCATGGGATGTGATGAAACTTGATGGGCTTGGAGTAATTCGATTCAAATTTGCCCCATCTAGCCTCATGTTGTTGTACTGTTTAGTCGCGTTTAAGTGAAAAACAATGTTTAGACAGTATAAAAACAGGGGTCTTAGGTGTGTGTACTTTTCTTTCTCCCGCTTCTCTACATTTTTTCTTATCTTTGTGACAAGGTTTATGTTGCTATTATTCCAGCCACTTTCTCCCACATACTACATGTATATACTGACAAAAAGCTTTGCGTACACACTCGCATACCTTGCATATCAGTGTTAACAGAAGGCTGGGGTGGTCTAAACTGCCTTGTCCTTTCCCTCTGTTGCCGTTCTCTCTCCAATCGTTCTCTCTGTAGTCTCTCTCTCTCTCGCTGCATTCTCTCTCTCTGCATTTTCTCTCTAACCTGTTCTTCTGCATTTAGCCTGTTTCTTTCGGCCTCTAATGCTGCCGCTACCTCTGCCGCTGCGGCAGCACTTCTCACATCTTCACCATTCGGATCCGTGTATTTCTGGTCTCTCCGTTGTTGTGTGTGACACGATTGGCACAATCCACTCTTCTTAACTATACGTTTGTACGTGGTGCTGAAGCATTTAGGACACGCAGGTACGTCAAAAACATGTGGATGATACGGCCCGTTGTCATACCCAGTGTGTGTACTCTGCGTGGGTTTGGTTTCGGGAGCCGAACTATGAGCTTGATTTGCGCTGTACATGGGTTTTTGTGATGTTCGAGGAGGGGCTTGTGTTTGTCGTACATTCTCTGTTGAGGATTTTGGTTGTGGCTTTGGTGTGGGTGGGTGTTTGGGTGGATTACGCAGCGACTCTTGCAGTAGATGGATAAGATGAATTTTTTCCACACACCCGGTCCATGCCACACCCAATGTATCCAACGCCTTCTTCAACTCCGACACTTTCATTTGAAAAGCATGGTCTTCTACAATCTGCAACACGGAAGCACGATCATGAAAGTCATACATCCCGCTCTCAGCTGGTTTCTTACAGTCTCCTTCTGTGCTATGGTTATCATTTGTCCGATTATCCTCTCTTGTATACCTTTTCTCTGGTCCAACATATGTGTCGTAGCAGCTAGTACTTGCTTGGTCGGGGTACTGCCCACTCTGATTGGGTGTCGCGGTAGTACGGGTTGAAGTTCGTTTCGACGTGCAATCAGTTGACTTAACTGGTCCTATCAACGTTTATTGTGCAAGTGCTTGTGTCAGTGCATTTGTGTACATGTGTGAATGAATGTGCGCGTGTACAAGAGAGCGTATAATTGTATGGGGTTGTGTGGATGGGGTATTCCGTTTAAGCGTTAAATGATATTTTTAATACACGTTCTCATCGCAATCCACGGCAACGAAAACACAATATACATACTTTTCAAACGCGAAGCAAGATTAATATTAGTTCGTTCTGCATCTTCTCCATCATTCTGGTTATCAAAAGACCGACTGCTGTTTACAGGCTTTTCCTCCAAATCGATTGGATCAGATATACGCGATCTCGCATTTCTCATATGTGAGTAGGCGTGTCCTTGTGTGAACATATCCGTGTTGTTTGCCTGCGGTGAAGTGTGAGACTGTTGATGAAATGAGGAAGATGGCGTTCTCATTCCATACTCTTCTGTGTCCGCATTCAAGTGAGTTTCAAACTTGCAGGACCGAGGAGTGTTCTTGGGTGACCCAGGAGTGTGCGTGGGCGAACGAGGAATGTTCGTGGATGACCGAGGGGTGTGCGTGGGTGACCGAGGAGTGTTCGTGGGTGACCGAGGGGTGTGCGTAGGCGACCGAGGAGTGTGCGTGGGTGTTGTTCGCGTGTGAGAGCATGTATCACGATATGATGTGTTTGTCCGAGTGGGTGTGAGTATGTGTGTGGGCGAGGACTCGAACGACCGAAATTGGTGATCCGAAGATCTTTCAGTGTGGCGCGAATGTGCACGTGTTGGTGTATTTTCTTTCTCAGAGTACGCCCCGTGACATGCATTAATCCTTGAAGGTGTGTAAGGGCTGCGCTGGTTTGGCGAGTATATCTGTTCCGTAGGCTCAGATTCCATTGTGGTTGCCTTTGTTCGTCCGGTTTTCAGTGTTTGTTTCTTCAGATCGGCCTCTTTCTGGCTGTTCATACGCACATGAGGGCACGTGCAGGTTAGAATGTGAATGAGTGATTTGTGTGCATCTTATATGACAAGAGTATGTGGAAGTGGTATGGTCGTATCATATTTGTGTTCATTAGAAATGCACTTCAGTGTGTACAAACAATGTGAATTGAGTTTAGCAATCTATGATTATACTCCTCGAAAGCACCTCAAGACAACATAATGAACACTCACATGTATTGTTAAGCAGGTGTATTAGCCTCCACATTCATGCATACGCATTACAAGAAGAGTGTTTACTAGGAGGTACACTCATAGACAGGTACAAATATAAGTCCGCAACTAGACGCAAATGCACACTGACTATGTACCTCTCTCTGATGTTTCGCAGGTCAATCGATGGTGCGGAAGTGGTAGTGGCCTCTTTCCTACGTTTCAGTTTCTCCATCATCTCAGCCTTTTTTTGCAAGTGCTATGTAGAGACATGGTAGAAACAATTGATATGAGCAAGCGATATTCGCATCAAATATTGTCTGTCACTATTTAGGTCACTATTTAGGTCATGAAGTCAATGAACAATGACCTGACAAAAACGATGCAAAAGATTTTCGAGTTTATGAGTATGAAAGTGAGATAGTGTAGGTGTGCAACAGTAGATGAATACTTCGTTACATACATAAGTAAATACCATTAAATATATAGAGCATTTGTTCAGCATATTCTACGAAGACACCAGAGTACATCACTATATACAATATTGTCAGCGTATACATATTCTAACAGAAATGAAATTACGACAACAATTCGACACGACTTAGTCAAACCTTTTCTGCGATCCGCTTTGCCAGCTTGTCTCGCATCTTCTGCTCTAGTATTTTCTCCATATCTAATAGGAACGAATTAGAAACATATGGAAGATTGTAAGTGGAAGAATACAGATCGCAAATAAAACAGTAGAAAATAAACAGACTCACGCCACTTCTATAATTTACAATAGCATACATATACGAATAAAAATGCAACTAACTTGGAATCTACTCTATACATACTACACGCATATTCACGCATATTCGTATTCATAGATTGATCATCAAGTATGTATATAAGGTGCCTATTAACAGACGAATTTAGATGGACTTAGTGATTAAAACTACATACATATGCCCATATACCGCTGTAGTAAATGTATATATATATTGAACGCATACCTGATGTTTCTTCATCTAGAAAGGAAACTGGAGTTTCAAAGTTTTGGTTTTTCTGTAATCGAACACGCACAAGTAATTAGCTATTTTAAAATCAATGGTATGGCAGTGCAATCGTACGTGTTAAATGTGGATCTACTTTCTGTATATATACGAGTACGTGATTGTGCGTATGTGCATGTACGCATGTAGTTGAGCTCATTCGCGAGGTACAGCTTTCATTTCCAGAAGTTTCTTCTATTTCGTGATTTAAATGGAGAGCAAACTCAATACAAACTATAATTATACACAAAAGTACCATCTACATTGGCTTACATGCTTGAGTTTTGTAGATCTTCTTTCACTTCCCCCGTCCAACTTCATTTTCTTGGGTCTCTCGGAAGCAAGACGAGTACAATACAGGGGATCACCACTGGCGGGTACAGATTTGACTGAACTGCGTGTAGGGGAGGAATTGGAATGTGAACAATCAGCGTTTATGTTCTGTCTACATTTGCTTCCCAGAGCATTCGTTCCGGACACATGGCCTGTTCGAACGCCAAGAGGATTGGATGGGCGTGATCGAGGAGTTGTCGACTGGGATTGTTTACGCAGGTGCGCGTTGGGGAGCACATTTGACTTCGCGTTCTCACTAACTGAAATGTGGGGGGGAGTTGCGTTTTCTTTGTCGATTGTCTTCCCAGGTCTGTCGCCCGGTGAGACGTTGTAGTACGTGTTTTCTTTGTTTCCACATGATGGTGATCCTGACGTTTGTTTATGTGGCCATGGTTCCATTATGCTTTTTTTGGTACTATCATCACTGGATTTACAGGCTGAACATAGAGGAAGCTCAACCTTACGTCCCGATAACCACGACAAGAGTAGGCGAGCCTCTGGTCCAGATTCTAGATTTATTGTTACAGCATAAAACTGAGTCTCCATGCGAATGGTTCCTGCAAACGTATGATACACAAGGCGAAGGCGATGCAGTATATGTGAGTGACTGTTTTAGGGATGACTGTCCAAAATTATCGTGTATGCAATGAACTTAAAAACTAAATGCATTGCAAATGATGCCCTCGGTTTGCAAGAGAAACAGAACTTATAAATTCATTCGCGTGCATGAATAACTACTATAGTGATAATTAAATGCTGGGTAGTGTATGTCGAGGAGTGGTTTACACAACAACACAAACAAAACTACTTGCACAGAAGTAAACACAAGGTTATATTAAAATGAATTCAAGTGTGCCCAAATCAACGGAAACTTGTGTATACCTTGCTCCAGTTTATCCTTATCGAAACTCATAATATCATTTTTGTATATGAAAATGTCAGGTTTGACTGAATCAAGGCTTTTGACTTGAATTACTCTCTTCTTCACTTCCAATTCTAACTGTTGGAGAAGAAACACGGATGGAAACCAGTTAAGAAGAGTTTATCTTGAACGCGGAATAATTGAAATTTTCGAAGCATACAAACTTAAAAAATCATTCATGCAATGGAGAAGATAACAATTCAAGGTTTCAAACTTTCAGTGTGAAGACATTGTAACTGAACAGGACAAAAAATTTACGTTGTACCTTCAGGTGGCGGCTAACAAGATCTCCAACCCCATCTTGATCTTTCAACTTCACATAAACAGTAGCAGAAACACAACCAACTAAAACCATAGGAGTTTTTAGAGGTGGAGTAGCTGTTGCGGACGAAGGGTGCTGGATTGAACATCTCGCGTCAGGGAAGAGTGGTATGTTGGCACGAGCAGGACGTGTCTGAAACTTCATTGCCATGATGACTTCAGAGTGGGTAACGATTAATACTGAATTGAGTATATATGTAATTATTTTTTTTCATATCAAATTCGTTGTATAAGATTCAGTGCACACTGTTGCGTTGGCTTAGCATGTACATTTCGAACAATGAAAGACTGCGTTTGCAAGCGAGTACAAAGTAGGCTTCGTAGTTGTAGAGGGGTCCGTATACGTTTGTGTTTAAGATTATATATATCTGTAGATACCTATGCGTATATTTATTTGTGTTTGAGGCAACTCACTGTGTACGTATAATGTTGATGTATCGCGCGGCGCGTGATTTAGTGAGCGTGTGTGTTTGTGAATGCCTACGCAGATTTGCGTGTGTATATAGTTAAGGACATAGACTTTGCCATATGCCTAAACCTTGCCTGCCTATATATAAATGGGGACGTCAATCCTTCCTTCGACTGTGAACCAGTTCGACGCTGGTGCGGGTACGTGCGCGGGAACGGTTACGGCCTTTAAGCTCTGCCTGCCCGCCCACCCGCACGCGCGCCACCTTCAGTATAACAGCACTGTGAGCCATCCTGCAAAAAAAGCCCGCCAAGTTCTCCAGCCAATAAAACCAGCATATTCTACGCGCCCACATCGCCCGCGCAGATTACGGGATAATTACGGGATTCTATGGGAACGGTTACCACGGTTTCGAAAATAGTCTCATGGTTATCCAATAAACATAAAGTGTTTAAAATATTAGTAATTTGATTGAACAAATGTCTAGACATATTCATAGTATCCAATAAATATAGCTTACATAGATAGTATAAGAGGGTGGCATGTACTGTAAAGCGTTTTAATTGGAAGTGGAAGGTACCACATCGGTAATACATTCTGTCACATCGTGCTACAAATTGAAATCACGTCTATCAGGTAGGTCAACATCGGATCCAGACACCACCGTATACGTTGGTATACTATGCTACTCAATAAATTTAGAGAACTAACTATATACTTATCCTTAAATGTCTATAAAGATATGTTCTTCTCCCTATTCTGGTTCATGATGCTGAGTTAGACTACTTATCTATTTTGCAAATTATTCGTTTCACAAGAAGAGGTGTAGTTACACTGCCCTACTCTTTCGCTTCACATTGGGCAGCACAAGTGGCTGGTTGCTCTGGTGTAATCAAAGCAGACTGGATAGGATGAACCATGATCTCCCCATCCTCTTTGTATAAGTAACGATGATATGTATTACCATCCGAGTCTTCCGCTAACATATACGTGCAAGGAGAATTTCCATCTGTGCCCATTTCTCTACATGTATCCTTTGATTCCTCAGGTGATATTGTAAATATATCTCCCTCTACAAATGTTTTCTTAGACAGTGTCCACCCTTCTGGATAATTTGATGAATCAGGTTCTACAAACGACCCATTGAATAAATAATGAATATATTCATTACCCTTTGGATCCGTTAAGATCGTCAGGAAGTCTACTCCAGTTGGTAAAGGCAGTTGCCATTGCATCACCATGCATTTTGATTCTATGTGCACCAGGACATCCCCCGGGAATGGTTTGAGAAATGCAGAGCAATTTTGATTGTAACACCCCCCAAAGGATAATTGGGACGAAGGAGCTAGAGTCTCCTTTGAATGATGGTCGGATTGAGGTGGTATTTGTGCTAGGTAAATCCAGGTCTCGCTGTTATTTGCGCCCTCCATTGCAATGCCCAATGTTGCATTGTACGGTGTAGTGCACCCTGAAGACGCAAACATGCACATGCTTGTCGTCGTGGTGGTGCGTACTCCCAAGACATTGGTATACCATACTTGTTGTACGCCCGTTGATGCCGACAACTGCGTCGACAGCGTTGACTGTTGACTTGTGAATTCATCAACTGTTACGTTGGAAACAGATTCAAATACCTCGATCTGCTGAACCCAAACGCTGCCATTCGTGAATTCGAGTAGTTGTATTTCACCCGCGGAGGAATATGGCTTTGGGACACAGAGATCGGAATAATCATTTTCCGATAGATTAATATCATGTGCACTGATCAGAGACAGAACTGCTGTCAGGGTGGCAATGCGATTCATTCTGTTGTAGTAGTCTAATATGGTTCGTGATGTACTCTGTGAGGAAAGTTCTCTCTACACCTACAAAAACAAATTTGAAGAAAGCATTGCATATGCTCTAGTTGAAAACTGATACAACAACTTAAGTAATAATAATAAAAAGGAAGTATGAAGAAGTATGTTCATTCACATTCTAATGTTTTGATTGACAAACTTGCAGCACTTTCAATGGAATTTGCCATAAATGATAATTCTTCAAATTAAAAAGACTGGGTAGGATCAGCTCAACTTTGAACCTTTCGGTCACTTTATTGATAGATAGATCATTACATAATTTTTCGGAATAACTTTGAACCTTTCTATTGATTGATCATTACATAAATTTTAGCCCTTATATTACCTTGACAAACATATGTTATGTTTTCTCCAAGGATGACTAGTTATATTAGAGCAAAACGATTTTTTCTTGAAGTTTTTTTTTGACGAAGCCAGCGAATTTAGGCAAGTTGAGTTAACTTTAATATTTGTTTTTTTTACCCATTTTATAATTTACTTGATATATATTTTTAAGTTTAATCCTCGAAGCTCAATCCGTTGTTGACTTGGTAGATAAAGATAAAATCCTAGCATCTGCTTTTAAAAGAATGTATTTTATTTCTAGGCTCTTAATCATCTTTTTTCCCAGCTGCGTTCAGAAGTTAAAAAATATAGAATATGATATCTGATGCGCCCCAACCTGGTTTGATCACCGAGTTTTCCTTTTGGCCTTGGATTCTGGGCATTTATTTGGCTTCTGTACATGTCAAGAATTAATGTTCGTTTGATTTACAAATATGTGTTTGCACTATTCTCCCTGTAGCACTTCCCCTCCTACTAATTCCTTGTAGTTGAGCAGAACGTGACTGCATGCCACAGTATGTTTAATCTAAAAGTGAAACAGACTTTAGTTCTTGGCTCAACTGATATGTGCTTTGTGGTTTCCTTTCAATAATCCGAGTATGGAAGAGGATAGGATGAACCATGATCTCCCCATCCTCTTTGTATAAGTACAAATGATATCAATTGCCATCCAAGCTGCATAACCATAGAGTATCTATGCCTATTAATAGCTATTGGTCTAAATGCAAACAATACTGCATACAATCTTACGTACGCATCAATGAATAATATATGTATAAAGCTATAATCACACAAAGATACATACGAACGAGCTTATGTTTACGAGGCAAGAAAAACTTTCCTAGTAACATTTGCAAATTCTCGAAAGATAGCTTTATCGTATCGTGTTCTACCTATAAACTATTTTTTCTATGCGTGCTTGGATAAGGTCGAGTAGAGGGAGGACAATAAATGAAAAAGAGTTCTTTCTTGAAAGTGGACGTGAACCTCCTCTTATTGCAAGACTAACTGTAAATAGTACAATTAGAACTCTGTACCATGTGCTAAAGCCTCGCATACGATTGGAAGGTGGACGTGAAATTCCTCTTTTTGCAAGACTAACTGTAAATAGAACTAGAACTCAGCAGAGATGTACTATGTGATATAGCCTTGCAACGATTGTATGCCTGACAACTCTCCATTGTGAAAACATGAACAATAGTAAGAAGTTCTTTCTAACTACTGCACGTGGATCACCATATTGTGGTAATGTGGTAAATCGAATTAACGAAGGCAATAAATACATCCTGGCCCCCTGTCTTTATTTTTCGAGAATATAGTGTCATGACTATGCTTTTTGCATGCCAAACAATGCTAGTCATTAGTGCTGTTACCATGTTTGTATGTATTGGTAGCCAGCCCCATGTGTTTACCGAAAGAAAAAATAGTCACCCTGGATGATAGATGAGACACAAAGTTACGCAGAGACGAAACAATTGTAGTGCAGTCGAGTACAATCACGTTGTAGTAAATATGGAAGCAGTACTATCTTAAACCGAGTAAATGTGGGACTGGCTTTGAAATAATGTAACAATTGGTACCAGTTATTGCAATATAATATAAAAATAAACTCCCTTTTCAATGCTACAAAGCTCCGTTCGTGCATATGAATGCATTCTTACATTAAGAACATATTTTGGTATACGTAGATACAGACGTGAGACATTGACATGCTTAAAACATTTAATGGATAAAATTCACCGCCTAGTTTCAATGTAACCACTTGACTGCAAGTTTACACATGACAGCACTACAACTATGAGGTGCTACGGAGAACAGCCAAGCGATACTGAGGGGAAAGATATAATTTTATTTCGCTTTCGTAAGAGTGAAAACGATCGAATCTCTATATTTAATAACTATATGGCACTAGACCTCGATTTGCCATCTCTGTACCTTACACAAAAAGATAAAGCCCGTTGCACTCAACTACTTTTGATACCAGAATTGTTATCAAGCCTGTAACGGTCTCTCCCTCAGTATAGTATTGTTTCTCGGTTTCGATGTACGTAAAGATATTTTTGGCAAATTGTACAATCACCTATGCCGTTACAGGAAATTCATTTTATAATAACCTATATATGCTTGAACACGGTAGGGACGCTTCATAAAGGGTCCAGTTATGGTTGAAAAATATATCTGGGGAATTCATTAACGAATGAACTACTTCCTTTATGGTATTGCATTTGTATACCACTATGAAGGCTCGAACACACTTCACCAATGTCATCTATAGCGCAAGATAAGTATACGGAAGATACTTAAATATTGTATTATAGTAAGATAAATCACGAACGTATTTCTTTTGAAGATTAGTCTGGGTTAGTTTGTATGTACCAGTGATACCCGCATGCATTGACTACATACAACATTTCCAGTTTTTGTCTTCAAAGATGGGTTAAAACCTGCTTTTAAAACACTTCTCAGTTGGCCACTTTTAATGTGTGTGAAAATCATAATGGACGTAGGGTTAAAAATCTCAAAATATTCTAGTTCCTCATCGCGGAACACACTTGTTCGGTGTCTAAAAACCAATCTTCACACACCGCGTTTTACTCTTGAATAAGAAGTTGCTACGGACTTCACCGGTTGTACGTTGTACGTTTCTTGGCGAGATACAAGTTTAATCGTAATGAACTTGCTTTGTGAGACGCTGCGTATGCTTCCGAAATACGTATAATCGTTTAGTGCATGTAAACCTTGTATGCTCTGTGAGCAAATCGTATCTCGTAAAATTTATTGGATGGTTGCGCTACAGGAACTGTTTTTAGACGTCGTGGTTAATGAATGCCAATGTAAATTCTCAGAAACCTCACCAAGTGAATGCGTTTCCAGTTCACAACAGCACAGTTGTGAGGAGATTGATGCATGCCGGTATATAAACATGGAACAATATGGTTTTTATGCTAAAAAAAAAAGGCAACGTAAAGGCTAGACAATGCCACTGTGTGCTCCACCGATTCTGCAACATCAATCCATAGTAAAATTCTTAGTATATCCTCTTGACAACCATGCGGGAATATATAGTCCAGGCTGTGAGGACTGCAGTCATGTACAAAAACAAATATCAGCCGAGAGTGGGAATGTAGATTGGCAGAATTCTCAGTTTGTGTCGACCACTGCTCCCGGGATTGACGGACAATTAATGTTCAACTGTTTCCAGCGATCTCTTATGGGTACAATGTCAAAAACTGCTTGTAACGAGAAACGTATATATACTAAGGATATTATAGATCCAAGGATTTCCTCCGAAGTGATGTGCGTCCACTTAAAGAGTTCTAAAACATCTCGAGCGACACGCAGGCTTTCGTTTACCTTTTTGAAACGCTGTTTAGCCAGATCGAGTAGAACTAAACTTGCGAAATGAGTATAACTGTCGATATGAACTATAAATTTCCAATATGGCATCGGCTTGTAAAATATCAAAATTACATTACGCTCAATTTTCAACTGTTGACATAGCTGTGACCAGTGGATCACTAACAATCGTGCCGAATATGGACACATGTCAGGTGTTTTGCTAAATGTAAATCCTTGCATCGTTGATCATCTGGAGTCAGTACCTTCGCATAGACGTAGAGTATGTACATAAATAAAAAGCAATGTTTTGTTCATCCGACAAACTGGTACATTAATACCAAAGTATATCATTTTCCCACTTACAACCCCTCAGTGTGGAGTAACATTAAATATAAGATAGTAAATGCATATTTCTCTGCAGGATTCATCCGCATACATGAAAAGCAATAAAAACAATAATCGCGCATGTGATCTTAATATTCACAAGCGCATATAACAAACGGTTTACACGCGAGCAACGAACTACAACCAAACAAGATACATGATATATATTAGATAGCGTTTCAAATATCGGTAAGAATCCATATTCCATTACCTTAATACATCCACACGTATGAATACACAACAAGTAGCAATACACTTCATGAGCAGCCATGCATAGTCCCACGAGTTGACTATCTTTACTTTTACACAAGTTTATCAACAATTTTCATTACACATTTAGCTTGTCGGTTGCACACTTTGCAATAGCGGCGGCTGTGAACGTGGACGGGTCGGCGTTGTTGTTTACGTACTTCATGATCTAAACATGCAATTCGAAATTCGAAAATTAGAATACAACCAAATTTCACAACGTCCAAAGAATTCAGCATAACATTTTGGAATGCAGTCGTGGGAAGCAACCTGCAACGTAAATGGTATTCGACACCTCGATAGCATATATATTATCTATAGCCCCTGTCTCATTACGCACAACATGTAGATACGTTTTATCTTGGTATTTTGATGATTTGCCTACACGTTTACAATGTCGCTTAGGACGACCTTACAAATGATTGTAACAACTTTGAACAAAAGGAGTTACGTCATAGTACGCTTTGATCATCCTGTTCATCTTAAGCAAATATAGGTATATACACAACCACATTATAAATGTATAAATGTGCAACGTATGCACGTATATAGCCGTATGCTAAATCATCCATTTATGCATTTGTTTGTACAGGATTAAAATATCATACGTCAATCTCCTCTTTCTTGTTCACAACTTAACTGTCACATATGTATATACACAAAACGTGCATATATACACACAAAACGTGCATATATACACATATGCAGTAATCAACGTACCCTGCCGATATCTTGCTACGAGAGCAGGAAGGGTATAAAGGGTATATAGCAGAGTTTGATTGTGATGCATCTCCACTCATTCCATGAAGTTGCATTAGAATAACAATTTCACGTACACTTTCTCAACTTCATCACCATATTTCATCTTGATCTCAAAAGTGCACTCATATGTACAAAAATACGGACATACTTAGAGAGACAAACGTACTTGGGTATACATGTACACAAGTATTAGTACACATACTTTGCCCATATCCCGTGGTGATGTAGCCTGTACTTCCGCAATAGCACTGGTAACAAGAGCATCCACCGCTTCAGTAGATAGCTGTTGGGGAAGGTATTCCATTAATATAGCAATCTCAGCCTCTTCGTTGTCAACCAAATCATCCCTTCCTGCAGATTTCTGCAGCTCGATAATTGCATACGAAGGGACGAGCGAGTATGAGCATATGCGTGGTCAGCGTTTTATCAACTATACGAAAACTATCACACACAGCAAGTATAAATACAACGATATATAGTAATACATATGTATAACTAGAATATACAAACGACCATAAGATTTTGAACTGTAGGCTTTGGTAAAACAGCGCCTGGACCTGTTTGCAATTTACACTTCCCTTCCGTGGTGATGGCGAGCTCTAGCTACGAAAAATCTTATTACATTGTAAAATTCTACAATATTCATCTTACAAAGTGATCTACGGACTCTTTTCTTGTGTTAACACCTCTCTGCAACGTTTGCACCTCTGTGGGCACTCCTTTTTGGCCTTTGGAAGGAATTTGTGCGTTCTTCAAGTCGGAAATCATGGATCTTATCACCCCAACACGAAATTTGTCCTTAGCCCGCATGGCTGTCTTCAAGTCGTTTTGACAATTGGCGAGGATACCTGTTGTAATAAAACGTTGTGGGGTATTGAAGAAAAAATCACCTCCCTTTCATGTACTTATAGGCAGAACCACATATTCAATGTAAAACCAAGTATCGATGTCAATAACCATTTGAAACAACCCGAAATATTTAACTATAGTCTTGTATGAAATTGTGACTGTATTTGTGTCGTTCTATTCGGGTTGTCAAGATTTCAGTAGCGGAACGACTTACTTCGTTCAGCGGTACTACACAAAGACCGTCCGTAAGCGAAGGACACACCAGGCTTTCGAAATATCTGACCGGTAGCGTATCGTAAACTGAACATCATCGCAATCTACAAGTAATAAGAAAACAAAGTAAGCCATGATTCGGACCTACAAACTATTTGAACTTCTTGACATGACAAGCGATATATCCACAGAAGTAACACACAAAACATCTCGATTAAATGAAAAGACTTCTACATCTAATGCGTTTATACTTATAATGCATACTTTGTAGAGAAGAAAGAGAAAGGTATGAATGAGGTGAGATGATAGATAGTTGCTGTTCTGTTGTTGTGCAAAATCACGTTTAATGCAGCAACTATAATGGCACGTGTCAAATGTGTCAAAAACACGTCCGACAGGGCTGTTGTGAGTGGCACGATGAGGCACCGCATATGATGTGCCCTGACAGCTCCTTAGCAACGAACTTTGTTTCTCCTTGACAACACACACTTTATGTAACATTATAAAGAGGTTGAACATCAAAATTATGTGTGTATGAACACATTGATAGATATATATCCTGTCGAGCTACGTATGCACTTCAATGGCGCATAGAGCAAAAATAAACGTTCAAGACACATTAAGTGAAAACTTGAGCATGTATTTGTTTCACAACCTTAACCCAAGGTTAACTTAAAAAACGTTTATCAGTCAATCTATAAATCTGCCTTCAAATGCGTAGTCGAAGTCCCAGCTATACAATAGTGAATCGGTCAACCATGTGACAATGGTATAACCATGTTTTCTGGAGTCAAGGTCATCAAACAGTACATCGAGTCAATTGTTACTTCTCATCGGTTAGGTTACATCAGTTTCATTGCCACCGGAGACTCTTGAAGCTCGCTATAATGTTAACCGTAGCAATACGTACAATATTTTCCTGAATTATTATTTCTAATGCATCAACACAAATCACATTTTTTTTAAACTAACCTATACTAGGATACACTGGTCACATGGACGCGAGTACTCAGTAGAGCTTCACCGGTAGAGAAATTGTAATATATATATGAATAAGGGTAATCAATAGTTTCATTTCTTTATATATTTTACTTAATTGATTACACTTACAACCCTTCGTTCACTCTAGCACGTTCCACCTTCACGTATTACTAGAAACGGCAAGCTTCTTCAGATGCTCCATGAATACCTGTAAACTAACATCATCAGTGATAACAGGCGCTGCGCTGGGATCAGGTGTGCCATACTGACCGTACGAGTTGTTGTGTGACTGTGAGGGATTGACCTTGGCCAATAGGAACCGTGCCTGACTGCCTCCTTGATCAGTGTCGATGAATCGAGGAACCGGGAAGCGGTCATTGATAATATCCTGAGTTACGTTTATGTGAAATAAAATATATGAGCTTTGACGGCATATTTGCATATTTTCATAATAAGAGTATACGGAGGCGCATGTGATCGAAAGCAATGTACCGAATATTTGCTCAAGAATTTACGTACAGCTTACAACCATATCATGATAGTTCTCTAGTAAACAGAAACTTAAATCACAATGCGTCTCATATATACATAATCGCATGATATATTGATACCTTCGCATCCTTCACGGGTGCCTCCAATAACATTCTAAAATTTTCATATTCAGGTTGCTCCTGGTACCCCGCCTTTCTCCACGCTGCAACGGTCTCGCCGTGCCATATGAGGATGTGGAAGAACGAGTCAAGCAGAAGTATACGGTCCTGGTTAATTAATCAATAAATAAACAAAGTAATGCCAGAGTGAATCAACACACCATGCAACAAATGAGTATAGTGCTGATCGCCTCATGTTACGTCGATATTGGTTAGACGGTAAGTGCGTGATGGAAAAGCAACGACATCTATATGTGTAAAATACGTGTGGGACGTTGGTCCATGTAATAAGAAGTGTAGGAAATTATTGTACGTACTTATTCGTTTGCTTAAATGTATCGGGTACTGCATACTCATAAGAGTATATAACATACTGGTCCAAGACTAGATGAATCCAATAGAGCAGGTTGAGGTGGGGCATCGAACGAATATGTAATCAATGACGGTTGAATCATCACCAATGCATCCATGGCATCAGCTCGATTGATACGATTTCTGTAGGCATATGAAAGGTAGACGATATAAATAATATAGCGCGTGTACAGTATGACTACGTATAGTACAGGTGGACGTTCAAGTGATGTCAGTTCTAGACTCCAATCCATGGTCATACACATGAGGATGTGTTCTTCAAAATTGTACATTATCAAGTCTATTGAGACCTGTATGCACCTGGAAAAAGTAGTATGTTTAGTACACGCAAGGTACTTATACACACCTGTAGTAAGTTGACTCGTCAGGACTATTGTTGAAGACTTGCAAGAACTGAGATCGTCGTAGATGAAACATGAACTGAGGGTATAGCGAGAAAGCCATTGACAGTCTAAATGAGGAAGCCTGGTCTTTGTTGTATTCTCCGAACTTTTGACATAACCTTTTAAGCGTTTGAGTGTGCGCATGTGTAACAGGCAGATAATACGAGGACAAAGTGACAGTTCACGCGTTAGTGTATGTAATTGGAATTGCAGTGAAAATAAGAGATACAATCCGATGTAAACGCTCCTACTGGTACAGACCTTTTCTACGGTCGCATATTACTTACTATTTCATCCAGCCATTGTAGTACATACAAACTACGTCGGTGTGAGGTTTGTACACGATATTGCAGACAAAAGACTCTCTTGACCGAACTGTCCAATCGCCCGTTTTCGACAAAACAGCATGCAACACCACGGGCATATACGTAGTTGTACATAAACAATCCCACAAAATCAATCCCACAATTACCTAATAAGCATTCGATCGAGCCATCTCAATACATCCGCACCCTCGTCGTTGATAGATCTATATACAGCAATTCGTGTCATGAGTACAGCCGCCGCCTCTTGATCGAAGCCTGCTGCGATATATTGAGGGTTCGTTTGTGCATTGCCCCAATTACGGGCAATTGTGGTCACACGTACGCGTTTCGTACCGTTACATGCCTGATATGCCGTGGCAAACTACAGGGAAAAGGGTACGCAATATTGGTATTTCGAATGGCATGCATGTACATTTTTTAGATCGGTGTTGGCCGATATATGTATTCTGCTTGTCAATATATACATGTTGTACAAAATAGCTGTTTCCCCAATTGCCGTCACACAAGCGTTCATATCTTCAACTGCAAGAGGCGTATAAATATAATACACGAGTATATATATCATGTATACATGAGCATGCAGTTTTTGTTTCTATGTGTGACCTAATCGTTGTACATTTTGACATAAATACATGTTATATTTCGCGTTTACCATCTATATGATGTTGATAAATATATACCTATACATTTATTAAACTCATATACAAACATATTTTATGTATGGTATATACGTACATGTCTATGTCCATTCACACGTCCGTCGTGGGGATTGTCACAACAAAGATTGCCCATAGTGGAAAGGGGCTTCGGCTATGCACTTCACTGGTGTCCCAGTAACTTACACTTACAAACTACAACATATATACACATACTTGTACAAGCCCCATTTGCGATTGGATTGGTGTGGTGTGCGGATTGACGACTTCAAAGTATATACCCATAGTACTTAAGGGGTCCAGCCCACAAACACGCCACTGGTGTGTTCCGCCATCTCCAATTTCGTTTTCACTTACGTATGGTGAGTTCTTTACTGGTATAGGCCACAGGCTTCCTATTCGATACATGTTGTTTATGGTCAGAAACTACCAGTTCACTCTCCCTTGACATACAAGAGTATGGCAGTAAGTGGTATGTGGACAAATGTCTGCAAATCTGAACAACGTTAACATCGGCAAAACAGTACTTACCACGTTAACTTCATCGCCTTTATCTTCAAATGTATATGAATTGGCAAGGTCTACCCTAGCAAAACAACACACATACTTGTATTTTACATCCACTACACACTTTCAGCGCCTGTGCACGCCGTATCTTGTTGAAATGACGGGCGTAAAAAGCTCTATTCTACTAGTTCTATCTCTCCATCATCACACATGTATATTTTGACATACAACATATCCTTACCTATCGTACCACACACTTTCAACTCCTTAGAACATCGCACCTCCATTGTTGCATTGAACGCCATATTGAATTCTCCTCTACTGTTCTTACCAAACACACGTTGGTATGTTTGTTTAAATAGAGATGATGTGAATGAATCACCAAGTGTGAGATGTCCGCCCGTCATGTTGACCAGTTGCGCCATCTCATGTAATCCTGTTTGGTCCAACGCGCACGTAAAGAGGTCGATCGCATGTCCCACGGACGCTGCTCGTTTGGCAAGTGCTGTATAATGCTATTGTATATACACAAGCTACATTAGTAAAAACTACATTTGATATACAACTCGTTGCAGCGCATTACATAAACCTCCATCTCTCTAAAGCACACGCAAACATAACATATACATGTGAATGAGCTGTTTGCACTAGTGGGCCGTTTACGTATTCTACAGATCTGCCTACATCAAATAAATTTCTTAACGTTGTTACGCGATACGGCCGTTCAAATATTTACTTCCCTCAAATACGTGCGAACTGCATACGCAAGGAACGTACATATAAATACCTTGGTTGCTTTGTGCATATACATGGTCTCCGCCCTCTCAATATCTGTCCATGATCGGATGGTTTCTTTAAGCTCATTACCCACAATCATACCAGGTCCCTGCGTACACGCACCTCCCACAAACGTCATAATTCTAGCGCCGGTCTCGGGAAATGTGCACTGAATTGAAAAGAAAAGTAAACTCACAAATATTAGACGAAGTTAGAGTATAAACTTATATAAACATCGACGATAGCACGCGCCAATTATTAGGTATTCAACAATACAAAAGCAAAGCTATGCATATACATATATATATGAATGTGTACGAGTGAATATATATTCGACGGAAACAAGTAAACATAACGCAAGTAACATACTCCAAGCAAACTGACAGCCACAGCAAGCGCGACCCCGGTACTTCTAAGTGGACGTTTCGCCGTGCCTACGACCCAAGCGTCTTGTTCTAGATCTTCAATAATTGATGTAATGGCCATGTCGCACGCCTGTAGGGGCTGCAGGAAACTACATAGTGGACGTACAAGGGTAGGTACGAGTAAGACTCATGTCCACGTAATTATGACTGATGTGTTAATATGTATATGTCAAATATGTAAGTACGGCTGAGGATGTGGACTACGCTTACTTTTGTGAGTACATGAATTACGATATCGACAAACGAACTGTACGAGCAGGGAATTGAGTATATACACAGGTAGCGAGGTATTACTAGGTTTACGTGTGAGCGTCAATCGAGTAAAGGGTACGTGTACAAGTGCATCTGTATAAGTACGTATTGATTGATAAAAAAAGGGGAGGTGTGGTGATGTGTGGTGATGTGTGGTGATGTGTGGTGATGTGTGGTGATGTGTGTGTATTGTTGTCATGTAGAAACTCCATAACGTACACATCGTTTATCTTGGATAAGTGAAGGACTCATAGAAGTCTCGAATATGCTGGTGTAGACTAATTATTATGCTGTACACGACAAGTGTATGTGGCCATACCGTCCTGACCCATGGTGTGGGTTTTGGACATCAATCTTTCCACCCTTCGCACCCGCTAATCCCAAACGCTCTTCCAGTTGCGCTTGAGTAATGTCTCTATCTCCCCGGAATACATAACTCTTGTGGCAACTATCAAAGTGACCAAGTTCGTGGACCTCAACCTGAATGCACATATATAAGAGTATTGATATACAAACGTATGTCTTTATATACAGCAATAAGTCATGCGGGCTAGTACAGTCCGCTCTGTTTGTGGACGTAGTTCACGTATGCGTCCCTAGCGATTTTTGCACTATATGTACCCAATTCCTGCTAATATTCCATCCTGAAGAGTACGAACTGTGTGTAGAGTGGACTTGTGATCGGGTCTCCAGGACGGTCTACATCGATAGTTGGAACGAGTGACTAGTATCCACATACACATAATACACAATCATCTTCACATCCATTCTAGCACATGGATATACGTAAATGCAACATTTGCGTGCAACATTTGTGTGTAACCGTAGGCATTCATTTTTTATAAATACAAAAGAACGGCGATATGAATTACCCTATTCAATAATACATGCAATACACGAAAAATTACAACCACATCTCCTATAAGATCGAGAGTCAAGCACCTACTGGAACACGATTATCACTCAGTAACACATTAACATAGTATATGAACGGCGGGGAGAGGAATTGATTACAGTTATACATGCATTCCACATAACAACATATATGCACATACCGTAGTACCAAATGTGATCAGACCCACAACAGCTTCCTGGGGAAGTAATGATAATGAGAGTGCCAGCGCATCCTTAAGTGCTTGTAAGTCATCGTCATCCAAGCATGTATCAACCACAAATAAAAACAACGGAGGTACCACTGAGTGACTAGGAAGCGTATATTCAACTGTGCTGAATTGTGGGATTAGCTCGATGGGCAAATTCGTTTCAGTCATTCCAGCATAATGCGGGGGAAACTGGTTGCGTGATAAGCAGAACGGACATATCCACACTTTCTGGTAGAAGTCAACCTGACTTTATGTTTAAGTATGTATGAAGTTTAATAAGTGAGTCATACGCGTACACTTAGTTGTAAACACGCTAGGATATACACGTGTACGTAATTGAGTGACAAGAGAGTCGGTGTAGGATTGTATTGAAGCGGGAACAAGACGGTTCGGTAGAAAAAAAGCGGGGGGGAAAGTTCGGCGTCGTGTTCAAAAGTTGATAAAGGCACAAGAGAACGGTAACTATTACGTTCAAATGAGTGTACATTAGAGCACTACCCAATATTCATATATATATATATATATATATTCGTGCGTGTTTAAGCGCGCATGTGTGTGCACGCTCGAGTGTAATGTGTGCGATTATGTAGTGTAGTAGTGTGTGTGTAACCGGCACCCCTCTCTAGACAAACAGGCCCTCGCCAGTTTGTCTTGGGAGACGACTAAGTACCTTCCTAAGCTACAAATCCAAAATACCAGCTCGGTGCATGATAACCTACACTCAACGCACATACTCGGACACCAGTTGGAAATGGGAGTATTCATAAACGTAGAAAACACATATTATTATATATACCATATTAGTACATATAGACTCCAAAGTCCACTATGACAACCATACCAATAAGGATTCAATGTAGCACCGCAGTTCTGTTTTGAGCACACAATAGGGTGGTAGTGTACTGGAGGAAGGTCATCCTTAGTCTTCAGTGGTGTATACAAACACCCAATCGGTACAACCAGTCTCTGAGCTTCAAGCCGAGACGATGGCCATACGTTCCATGAGAACCGCACACCGTCACGGTCCTCGTTATCTTCAATGAAGTCCTGAGCGGTCGCCATATTTGCGGGTGTATTCAGGTACGATAACTCAACAATAGCATCGGCACGCTGGTGCTCTTAATGTGTGCGCGTTGCAGTAGGACGTAAGCTACGAGTGTGTGTACGAGTGCGTGTGCGTATGCGCGTGCGTGTGGGAGTGTCTGTGTGTGTGCGTGTGTGTGACATTCTGTTTTGTGTGTTGTTCGCTCTGGAGAAAAAATAAACACCACAGCAACTGAGATTTCTAGAGGCGTAAAGGCCGTACAAAAGGCCCTTTTAAATGCCCATCATATGGATTATTTTGACCCACGATACCTTACCTTGGTGCCCTCACAATCATACATGAAGAATTAGGCCTATTTAAAGGCACTCAAAGACACGCAAATATCCCCAAATCTTAAAACTGCAAACAATATGTCACACTGTCGTGATCTGTTTTTACCAACCCCATAGTTACGTTGTATGTGCACACGTACGCACCTTCTGCCTGGCTTACACAAGCTCCACATATATACACGCTGGCATGCATATGGATCCTCATACTGTTTAGAGTTTAATCATGCAAGCTATAGGATTGCCCGACTTTGAGACACACTGGTACGTTGTTTTAGTTCCCTTTGCTCTGGCGATCTATTTTGCTCTGCGAGTTTCATCCAATAACTTCACAACTTGCCCCTACATAATAACGTATGTTGTACGGTTGTGATGACTACTTGCATTACATTTTTACGTTGTTGTATTCTTTTGTATTTATGCACAACATGCGCGTGCCTACACACACACATGTGCACTCGCACTCATGCACAATGTTTGATTCGTTGTGTTTGCGCTTACACGCACGCACACGCACACACCAAACTCACGCTCACACTCACACCTCACACCTACACTCACCTCACACACACACAACACACACACACACACACACATGCACACATGCACACACACACACCGGTTTCTATAAACTAGACAACGTTTTATTCCTCGCACGAAAACAAGAATTTTATAGCCTCTAGTTGAGGAATGGTTTTTTCCTTTGTTTCTGCTGGTCACACATGTTTTCAATTGTCTAGTGAGGAAGTCACATATACATGGAAGAAATCGTGTATCTGTATTCTTTGAATGGATACCTCATATATTTAGTTAACTGAAGCATTGGTGTCCCATTTTTTGATAACTTCATTGGGCCAGCGTCAACCCAGGAGTGTAATAGATATATGCTGCTCTACACACACAAAATATCTATACACCCGAACACTATTCTTATAAATAGCTATTCTATGATACGTGCTCACTATTATTATAGAGGAAAACCACGCACGAGTGCTGAAAAAGCCATGGAGAAAGCGGAACAGAATGCTTTCAAGGCTGGGGCTGTGCGCCATTTCAGTGCAGAAGAGTTGCGGCATTTTGATGGAACAGATGAGAACAGTCCAGTGTATGTAGCCATCAAAGGGATTGTGTATGATGTCTCTGAGAATCGAGACGCCTACAAGCCCGGCAAGGGGTATGCTTTGTTTGCTGGAAGAGACGCGTCCCGGGTATGTAGGAGACTGCGACTTAGCATGTTTTTTTTATGTGGTTTCACTTGCTCAGCATCTGTGTACATATGGAACAAGTAGTATTTATTGAGGACTATTGTCTAGATATGTGTGGTTTAGGTGTATGCATGACCGTATGAGCACTACTGTTACCCTGAATGATTTTTCTATGTGATTGTTTATGTTCAGTTTTCTGTGCGGAGAATAGACTACTACCAGCTTTCTTCACACTAAACACTATTCGCATGTCTGGGGTTTTTTTCGTTTGCAGGCACTCGCTCTGATGTCACTGAAGGTGGACGATGCGACCGCTAACTTAGATGGTTTGGAACCAAAGCAGATGGATGTACGTGAGTGTTGCGTGTATGGTTATTCTTTGTGTGATATCAAGTCATATTATAGAGAAACTGCATATCACTTCTTTTGAACGGGATCATTGATAGCTTTCGATTCCCTAATCTAGTGGCTATGTTTATCATGTTTTGTATTGTTATTAGGTGTTAGATAATTGGGTAAGTTTCTACAAAAAAAAGTACAAGGTAATGGGAACAACGGGAGTCACATATTCAGCACATGAGAAGAATGTGAGGGACGCAACGGAATCTGCCAAAATTAAATAGGGATATACCTCTGTTGCACACTCATGTGCGATTACAGCAAATATATGTATATGCACGAACAGACGAACTTTTACACTTGGACATATGTATGTTTTGTTCCTCGCGCAAGAAATTGCGCTGTGCTTGACAATGACTGTCTGTGGGCAACAAAGAACGAGTTGGATCTATGGTATTGGATTTACACACTACATTCTCGTTTATTTCAAGTACTTTTTAGTATCGCATGTATTATTAGACTATCTGTTGCCCAAAAAAAAGGAGCTACTGTACGATGGTATAAGAGGGACTTTACTCACAACCCTGTGGAGTGTTGAGCATACTGTACTACACAACACTGGGCTATTATACACACATGTATGTCTGAGGCATCGTCTAACAAATTTAACGTCTGCAAACAGTTGATTTTTGTACGCTATTCCTAACGGCGATCCATTGGATTTTTGTCCGACCGTTCGAATCTTCATTAACAAGGGTATTTTGTATAAACAATAAACACTATTGTTTACACATACACTTTAAAACTCCAAAATGGTGTCAGGTTGTTAATTAACTAGGGTATTCGTATTAACAAACATTAAACACGACTGTTTCAACCTACACTTTAAAGTTACTTATCTAGGATATTCTTTTAAACAACAACAAACACTATTGCCTTAACAGACACTTTAAAACTCCCAAATGGTGTCAAGTTGTTACTTAATTTTCAACGCAATGTAAAAATACAATGTATTCAATAATTGCTGTTTATTTTTGTCACATTGCATTGTGTATTGGGGTTAGGAAGAATTCCTTTAGACGCTTGCCCGGACTCTCAAATACAGTATTCTATTTCGATAATACCGCATTTTTTCTCTGAAACATATATATATATATATATACCCCGCATTCCCCATTTTACAACTACTGACAAAAACAGTTTACCCTCTCCAACTTCATATAAGCATATAAAACTACCTACGTTCTTGAGAAGGCCAATTCGGTACTAGCCGACACTTATAACAAAGTCAGACTACAAATGGGTGAAAGTATTTATAAAGTGAGAAAAGACAGATTGCAGACACCTTCAGCAACCTCTCATTCATTAGCTCACAGGCCAAAAGTGTTCTCCCCACTGTATGTGACGTAGAGGAACCCATCTTCATCCTTATGCTCCTCGTAGATTGTGGCCAACGCAGAACTCGTTGGCGGTAGAACTGTAGCGTGAATAACACAGGTTTTGACATTAGAAAAGATACATAACCAATAGTTTAAATATCTTCATAACTATAACAAAATATCCAGTGGGTTTGTTCAATCTCAAAATTCGCTCCATAGAATCGTTTAAAAGGGTGTTGACTACACGGGTGTCCGCGAGCAACTAAACACGAATCATACACACGATACGCACACATCAAAGGACAGCAGTAACACCCTCTCCCAAAAATAACAAAAGGACTCATGTACAACCACTTGTGTGCTCAGTGATGCCAGCGTATACCTAGTACTAGATTAACAGTAAAGAACGAAATTAACAAAAGGACTCGTGTATAACTACTTTTGTGCTCAGTGATGCCAGCCTATGCCTAGCACGACTAGATTAAAACTAAAGAACAAAATTAACAAAAGGACTCATGTACAACCACTTGTGTGCTCAGTGATTCCAACCAATGCCTAGCACGACTAGATTAACAGTAAAGCACAAAAAAAATATCAACAGACATGATAAACATACCATTATTCACGAAGATAAATATCGCCTTTTCCGGAGACAGTTTGATTCTCTTTCTAATGACGTATACAAACTGTCCCACAGTCAAGTCCATGGGCACTAAGAACTTCTTCTTATCAATCTCTTCTATATCCGACTTGCCAGCGCGCTCAACAATCACGGGCACACGGTCCGGGTACTTACAGCGAATTTTCTGCGCCTCCATCTTTCTTTTCTCTGGTGAAGCAATACGACGAGACAAAGTCAGTATAAGTGAAAAAGGCGGATAGTATGATACTATTAAAGGCAATCGATGTCCTATGTAATCGCGTATGGAATGTGCATGCCGTCATCACGAATAAACCAGAAAACAGCCATCTGTCTACATAGTCTTGGGAAACTCATCGTATGGTACAGCAACTACAGTCTGGCATTACAGACAAGAGAGGTAAAAAAGTAAGTCTTTCATACACCTAATGAAACAGTTACTTAATCATCTCAATATCCAAAAACGTTTTATGACGTACTTTTCATCCCAAATCATAGTAGCAACATATCTTACAAGATATAGAATCTGTGAACTACTCACTTACCAAAGGAGTTGACCTCCTTGAACGAGTCCTTTCCCATTGTCGTCTGAGTGTTTTTTAGTATTCTGTTTCTCTCTGGTGCTTCAGACTTTGCAACGTACCCAGATGAGCGTTGCTTCCAGCAAGGTGTGGGGAGCTTGATGTGTGGGGAGCTTGATTCGTGTGTGGTGTAAGTGGATATGAGACCGATGTGGGGAATAGCGAGAAGGGAGGGGTAGCAGGGTTATAAAGGAAAGGCTGTCTGGCTGGTTGACTGGTTGACTAGGGAAACGATGAAAAGGAAGTAAAGGACTTACTTAAGCTTTATTGCAACAACTGACACAGTAGTAACTATAAATGTTATATATAGACAGTGAAGCTTATGTATGTTCTCTCCCATTCGGACATATAATTTGGTTATTAAAAAACACAAAAAAAAAAAATATTTCCAATTTTTTTGTTTTTTTTTGTGTAGGGAGGGGTGTATAGGGAGTGTGTGGGGGGTGGGTGTATGGGTGGGGGTGTGTGGGTGGGGGTAAAGGGGGGCACTCACTCCACAATCACTCACACACACAACTCCCACACTCGACTCATAAGACTCGAAACTCAAAGCTTTCGTAAACCTATGTTTTGATGAGTGGAGCCCGCTACTGCTGATGATAATGATGATGATGATGATGATGATTTGATGATGATTCAATCCACAGACCGACCGACTGAATAACTCAAAACACACCCATATATAAAACATTTTAGTGTAGTGTAGTCAATGAATGGGTGAGCGAGTATAGAGAGAGGTATATACACGACACCCCTCCCCGCCCCCGCCCCCGCCTCCCGCACCACGATACGACTGACCGACCGACCGATCGACCGACCGATCGACCGACCAAGCCCGAAACTGCTGACGATTCTGATTCATTCAAAAAACACCATAATGGTTCCTCTAAATAAATAGAATAGAGAGACAGCCAGACGGACCCTAACTAAAATCTCAGTAGGGTATAAAAGATGAGTGAAGATAGAAAAATATACATAAATAAATAATGAACATGATGGAATATAAAATACATATCATGAACAAAACATATAAACAATCATATCCAAAAAAATAAAATATGTATATTTGTGTTGTACCCGATTTTCCTTCGTATGACGTAGTATGCACTCGGACGGGCTATAAAAAAATTAGATTCTACTAAATTATTCAATATTTGAATCATATATTGATAATATTTATTAGGACATATGATGCTTTAATCAAGTAAATGTTTTTGAATTATATTGAATTACCTTTTGTGCTTGATGTTTGCAACGTATGTCTTGTATGACTCATACAATCGTCGCAGGAGTGCTGGCGGGAGTAGCATAAAAAAACTAACTACTGAGAACTCATACTACCGATGACTTAGACTACCGAACTTCATTCATATTGTATTTACCTGTCACTTGGTTTCAATGCCACAATACGATAACCACCTACCTAGTCAACGCTTAATGAACACGAACGGATAAACTCACAAAACCCCTGTAAGTTCAAGTTGTCAACTTCCCAACGAATCATTGTATACAAAACTTGGACTAGCAACAGGACATGGAGCTAGGTATTCATTCACTCGACATCAAACAGCCAAATTGTCGGATTACATACAACTTGTTGTCCAACAAATGTGAATTGTCAAAGTGTCGCTTTGCCTGTACCAGGCAGATCACTGTTCCAAGTGGAGTGAATAGGAACTAACAAAGGGTCAAACTACATGAACCTGTCGAATGACTTTGAACTGTCATAATGCTATTCGCTGGACGTGAACTTGGTTTGAAGTTAATGTTCGATTCGTGTGAATATCAAGCAAAACTTTGAAAAGCGTCGCACAACATATCCGCTTAAACTGATTACTCCACTTTGAACTAGATGACACAAACGAGGTCTAAATAACATAACGATGATAAAATGCAGTCCGATATCTATCTAGACAAGACGAGGTAGAGAGACATCCTCGTAAACATGACGATAGGTTAAGTTACGTCTAGTTTGTTTAGTTTGTCAGTCCACACGAAAAAGAATATATTCGCTTTTTCTGAAATTAATCATGCACCCAATGAAACACCTGGAATTTTGGAAGTGCATCTGTACCATCGTCATGTCATGAATAGAACAATGAGGCAAGCCAGCAGGCGGTGGTGGTAAACATATAAATTACGTACATACATATAGCGAGTGCACGCTTACAACAAAGTTTATTCATTCATTACAAGGTTATGTGTTAGGATAGCACGTTGTGCGGCAGTATGCAGATTTCTTGAGTCGATCTAGATTGATCATATTTAGAGAGTCACCTTTTCTCGCTGAGCCTGTGTTTGTGTGTTTTCGGAGCAAACACATTTATCACAGTTCAACGCTTGTTTCTCGTGTTTCATAGCTCCTCTTATTTTAATGTTCTGTTAGAATAGATACACATACACCAACACAATGATAGGCACGAGCTTGCCTTTATACACGGCACTTAGTGTGGGCGTGACAGCCGTCGGTATATCATATGCTTTGAACAAAGCGGAACCGTGGCACGATGAAAGCTCAGTCGTTTTATATCTCTTGAAGGCGATAATTAGTGAGAAGCTTTGTGTGCTCATGCTTGTTAACATGACATACGTAGTACTATTGTGGGTTGCGAAATTGGTACAATACGTGTTCTTTGGTGAGCTTAGACCGGTTGAGAGTCAACAAATGTACGACAGACTGCTAAATTATTTAATGTTCAAAATCATGTTTGTTGGTGCTATTCTAGAGCCAGATATGAAAGAGTTGGTCGTTTGGACAACGTGGTTCAGTATCCTTGGTTTCTTGCGCGTATTTTCTATGCTTGCCAGAGATAGATATGAGTACGTGACCGCGTCGCCGACAACGCCTATCTCCGTTCACGGTCGTTTATTGTTGCTGCTAGTTGCCATTCAGTCGTTAAATATGGCCTGGTTGGGGCTATGTGTTTATATTTTTGTCGACGCTGGAGTATCCGCCCTTCTTTTACTCACATTTGAATGCGTTACCTTGTTCCTGGATACGCTACAAACAATCATCAAATACTCAATCCACTTGTATGACCTGCGTCATGAGGGAGTTTGGGAAAGCCGAAGCAGTCTTATATATCATACCGAGATAATAACCGATCTGCTTGTTCACATTGCCACTCTTTTACACTACATGCATGTCATAACTTTGCATGGTGTATCGTTCACGCTAATTGACGCTGTACTATTTTTGAACGTGCGAACGGAGTTTAAGCAGTTCCGCAAGCGCTTGCGTGGCTACCAAAACTATCTTATTGCTAATCGAATACTAAACACAAAGTACCCAGACGTTAAACCAGAAGAAATCAAGGCGTACGATGATCAGTGTGCGATATGCAGAGACGAAATGATGAATGCAAAGAAGCTTCCGTGTGGACACATGTATCATGCGAGTTGTTTACGTTCGTGGCTGGAACACCATGGATCGTGCCCGACGTGTCGATTGTCACTGCTCGATGTTGCAACAACACCAACTAACGTATCTGCAGGTAACGTTACGAACGTAAACGTTGATGATGCAGCTCCTGGAATAGGTACGGGTGTGAGTGTGAGGCATGTACATAGTCCGAATGTGAGTAATGTATCTGGTCACAGCTATTCTGATGGAGGTACTTCTACGATAGATCGACTTGATGATATCTCAGCTTTGAGTAGTACGAATGTAGTTTTAGGATCAGGGAGTGCTGGATCGTCCCATCGCACTGGTATTTTTCAACGCCGGGGTCAAAGAGAGAGTGAAGAGAATGTAAATTGGAGCTCACATGGAAGTAATATTGCTGGAAATGGTACTCCAAGTCGAGATGTTGGTATAGATGTAGGAGGGAGACGTGCGAGTGGAAGTTTGCCTCTCCCTCGTTTACAGGATGTTAGTGATGCGTTCTCAAGACTCCCTCCACTTACCTTCAGTCAGACAGTAACAGCGCAGGTACATAACAATACGCATCAACGTGTAGCAGTAGACAGTGCTGGTAGTGCACGAAGAACGGATTCGGTGTCTTCGTTTTCCGGTACGACGAATAGTAGTATTACACAACTAGCTGAGACAGGAACTCAACATAATGGAAGAAACACCAATATACGCAACGCTGATGGTGGTGCCAGTGACGGGGACGGGTTCATGTGGTCAAGCTGGCTAACACGTTTAACTGCGCCTGCACGTCCGTTGATGTCTCCATCTCTTAGCACGGACGAAATAAATCGAATGGCTGATGCGGTTTTAGAGATATTCCCTCAGGCGAATAGGCGTGCAGTCGTTGCTGATCTATACGCTTCAGGATCTGTAATGCAGACCACTAATAATGTATTGAGTTGGCCTGTGGAAGACGATACGCTTGAATTTCCTGTTTCGCCTCAAACTCAGCAGCAACGTGTCCCATATCATATTGATAGTGGCGATGGTACGAGTGAAGAGAGGCATATTGCGCAATCGAGTACGTCGAATGTAACTACTGCGCAGCAAACGGTGGCATGCGATCTGAGTGAAAATAGTGCGAGTACCGAGATTCCTGAAGAACGGCGAGTGGACTCCCCTATTAGTAGTACTGGAAGTAGGGATACCAACAACGGAGTCAGTAGCTCATGTACTCAGAGCGCAAACAAACGTTGTATCAAGCATAGTAATACCAATAGAAGAGAGTATCCAGAGAGCTGTCATAGTCATCGAGGTGTGCATGAGCGTGTGCTTTCAAAGGATAAGTGTGGATTGATGTACCCAGATTCGGAGCTTGCTAAGCATGTATATTCTGCACAAACATCATCATTCGACAGGCTTGGCAATCCAAGTAGTTATCATTCGCTATACAAGTTGGAGAAGAAAAATACAGTAGACCGGTCGAGAAGGTATGTATTGACATATTGTGAACGTGTGAATGTTATATATATAATCGCGTTGTTATACATATGTACACTGAGACCCTCATCACGGACGGTGTGCTTGATTCTGACAAATCCAAGAGGTTCAAAATAACGCTGTAAAAATGGCTTTTCCTTTTTTTATCATCTTGCTATGGGTGTGTGCGCTATGTGCTTTTTGAAATACTTGTCATGTAAAAAACTTGTTATTAATGCAAACTCCTGTTTATGAACATACACTTGTTTTGGTAGAGTGAAATATGTGTTTGTTCATCAGTTTGGTCCAATGTCTTAAAACGTATGATGTCTCATTGTATTGTGTGGTCACATTATTTTGTAACTCTTGCCAATACCAGTGATCGATGTATATAGTATAACCAAATGGCTTGTTGTTGGTACATTACCTCTGTGACACCACACACTGTCAGAGTACTGACTCCCGGATTTTGGAAATTTTAGGAGGTATTGTGAGAGAATGTACACGATCGAGAAGAAAGGCGACGCTGCTGCGTCGAAGAATAGTTGTTGTAGCACTTGTTCTGCTCAAGAGCCATTGAAACAAACGCTTACCAGCTCTATATCTACACCAATCTCCATCGCCGACAACCAACCAAGTATAAATCAACAGGTTGAGCCGCTCTCTCGTGAACGCATACGAGAACAGGCTTTTCTGGCGGCCGAGACACGCCGAGAGCAATACACATCACACACGGACTAGTATTTTCCATGTCAGTAGCATCACTCCACGCACGGAACTTTTCTGCACGCGAACATGATATTCTTCTGAAGGTGGTGGCAGAAACGTCATTTCTGTTGGTCGATATGCCAAGGACAATGTGCTTTATGCTGCGAGTGAGAATGTATATCTAAATCAAGGGTCAGTGTACTTAAAGTTGACATATGATGACTTATGGTTTAGTCATGTATATTGCATATGTGCTGTTAGAAGCTGTATGTGTATATTTACGATCATAGCCGTGTCCAACAAAGCAGTGTAATCCACGTCACGCACGATTTTGTACATAAAATACCTACAAAGATGAGTGTGGAACTGTCCTGTTCGCAATCATGGTTTCGGAGATGGATTGATATTCGAAAATAGTACGACAGGATTCGTCAACGAAAGTAAAACCAAGTAAGGATTCGTCAACGAAAGTAAAACCAAGTAAGCCCCTGTTGAAGAGCAAACAGATTTATATTATGACTACGTAGTGGGAACGATTTTGTGTAGATTTGCACTTCATATACGATCATGATTTGGCCAGCATGCAGATTTCAAGATTTCACGGGGAGGTTAATCTTTTAAGAAATACATGCACTCTCTACAATAATTGAAATATTTGTGACGTCATACACTTGACGAGTAGACTTTTCTCTTGATAGCCGCGTACAACATGATTGTGTTGATGCTATTAATATGCATAGAACCGATTACACATAAGATTCGCGTACGTTGTCTAAGCAGTATTCCATAATATCTACTCGAGTAATTTAGTTAGAATTGATTTTAATATCTTGAGTAGATTGGTGATATATCTAGTGAATTCTCTTTCTGCATTTCTTGAAATGAAAATCTATTGCCAATTTCTTACTGGCTTTCCCCAAGACATTGTACGTGTTGTTGACATACATAGTCCGAGGACAGTTTGTTGTTTTCCACCATTACGTGTTTTACAAATGATACGTATATATTATATTGTATACGGCTACTGAGGGGTGTAATTTTATGTTATATTTACGCCTTTTCAGCTGGGTACGATGTCTTGTACCAATTGTTAACTTCGTCCATTACCGAAACTTCTTGATCTACGTTTGGTGCATCGGCAAGCAGTCCCTGCTCTTGCAGTCTGGGTATCACCCGTCTCCGTGCATTAATGAACCAATAGTTTATTTGCTTTATACTTAGACCTATAGTTGCACATAGTAAGTGCATAAATAATGTGCATGTTGAATGAAGTAAAACATGAATGAAGTAAAACATGAATGAAGGCAAGTTTCTTTTTTTTCCTTGCACGGATCATTTTTTATACTCTTCATGAAACATAAACAAGGGACACTGTACATGTGCATACACAGGGACTGTGATGAATAGCAAATACTAGCACACCAACACGAACTGCCGTGCATAGATACGCAATACATGATACATTCGACAGAAATGCGTGGCTATACGTATTTTATATGGTCATTTACCAGTTTTGTCCACGAAGTGGTCTTTTTCAGTAATTGTTGGGTATGGATTGCGTGTGTGTGACATAAGCCACGTCATGAGTACTTCTCTGGCCTCTCTTCTCTCCGCACCGACTACATCTTCCTGTTTATGCTGGTGTGATAGAATGTATGTATATGTGGGGCGCATAAGAGCGGTCACATTTTTAGAGATTCAACAATGTAAAAAAGATTGCATATGAATGTGTTGCTCTTTACGTATAGAAAATGTTTTGTCGGCTTACTGTCTTACGGTGCTCACAGGGATTGGGATGAAACTGCATTCTCGTAAGTTGCTCTGTGATATCCCTTTCACAATTTGATAGTGCCTCTCGCATTTGTAGTGTCTATTTTATGATTTCAAAACATTTTGCTTAAATTCACCAGCTCCGACCGGTATTTCGTAGCGCATAAAAACGGCAACAAGCAATACAAACGTTCACATCAAAATACACCACGCAAAATTACAATACTACATACTGTTCGCAATAAACTAGAAGCATCCTCCAGTTGTTGCCTCCATTTTTTCACTGATTCAAGAAGCGTACTTCTCCTGACAGTGTTGTCACCCATCGAGTACAAGCTATCTATTTCATGTGGGTCTATAAATCTAGTCAAATCTAACCACAGAAGCACTTCGCTTATAAGACTCTGTGCAAAATATTATAGATTAACAATTTGTACAAATTATGTTCTTTGAATATTTACATATCCTTCTAGTGTTAATATCAATATATATATATATACGTACGAGCATTTGTATATCGCTACAAGCATGCAACATATTAATATTATCAATGTGTACTCATGCGCAGATATACATCCAATGTCCATAATATATACTTACAGAGTTGTGTGAATGTGTTGTATGCAAAGCATATTGTATTCTTGAACACAATCGCCGTATGTTCTACGCTATAGCTATACCTGTTCGTTGTCGTCTGGATCCAGACCAAAGCTATTTGCAGTCTTCACACGTTCAACCAAAATTTTTAGTTTGTCCATCATCTGGGTGAGGGTAACATTGCATGTCTCATGTCTGGATACAGAAGGAGACTTACGAGTGAGCGTTTGAGATAAACACAGTAGAGTGGTTCACTTTCATTGTTGATTTAATTGTCGCGAGCGTGTGTGTGCGCGTATGCAGTACATGCTTTCGTACGTTCACGTGCATCTGTGTTGCAGTATGTGCGCCCCAGTTATTAACACGGTTAGAAAAAGATGATGTAGTATCTTGCAGTTAATAAGTGGAGAAAAACAAAGCATGCTTAACTTGTTCAACAGATAAAAACACGCGTTGAAGCTGCCAACATACATATTCTCCGATTGTTCAGACATTGTCGTTCCTGACATATGTGTTAGATTAGAGGACAACGGGAGCAACGTAAGTGAGGAAAGAGGGACGTTTAGTGGAGGTATATCAAATGAGTCTATATAATCAAAATTGAGATAGGTCATATCGTCCATAGTAGGCAGGTCCCAATACAATGGATTGTTGGGGGTAAATGTAACGTCCATGTTGGTGTGAGTTATATTACTACTTCTAAAAAACAGGGAAGCACAATCGAAAAATAAATATGAGATATGCTTATGGCAGGCAATGACTATGTCATTTATTGGCATGTGTGGGGATACGTTGTATATGTTTTACAACAAGAAAACTGCCAAGGGGACATATCAATTCTTGTGACAAAACACACACAATAACGCGATCGCCTGATAATTCTAACCGAACACTCAGAGGGTACATAAATCAGCACACTGTCCATGACACGTATATAGTATATAGTACGTTGACGAATATAATGAAGTTGAATAATCGTATATATAGTATCAATAGCTGTCTTTAGTAGTTACGCCAATAAGAATCAGCTTTGCGTCACCATATCAATGTAACAACACTCTCAAGCTGGACTATTTACCAACTATTGGAAACAAAACACAGCCGACTGTTAGCGATGTATGACGACCCTCGCCTCATCACGCACACGTGCTACATCTTCGTCTATCCTTCAGTTTATGTCAGTACCTCTTGGTTTGTGCAGTGCAGACGGGTTATACGAACATGTGTGTTATCGATTGGAGATCAGCGGGCTGTTGTCTTCAACTCCCAAAACACTTTGACGTCGATTGACATACATATGCGCATGACGCTATGTCAGTGTACCCATGGAACGACGAGACCACAAAATCTGTACGAACGACTACCACCGGCTTTACTATCCTGGCACGATACGACCTAACAGTGCTTGAGTCTGTAGGCTGGCACGATGTGACTGTAGTAAACTGGCACGATGAGAGATCTATAATAATCTTGCGTGTAATACAACATAGTTTCACCTTCCCTTCGCATTTGCAAACTTCTATACATCCTTCATCGACGAAGTACATGCACACTTGCATGCATATGGAGACGTTTTTTTTAATAACATGACTTGATCTGTAGTGAACGTGCTATAACGCAAAGTAGATCCTTCAATCTTGCTGGTCACATTAAAAACCCAGTCATTTCGAACTGCATTGTTAAACATGTCAGACGTGCACGACGAAAACGAACCCTCACCTACCCACAGCCCTTCCTCATCACAATATTTAATTTCCTTCAGATCGCCCTTGCCCTCACAACAGCAGGAAGAAGTTTCTCCACAATCGTATGACCAAACATATTCACTTGCACACTCCAACCCACAGTCTGAACTGGAAGGCAGTGTTGAGTTTCAACATGAGAATGAAGAATCCTGGTTTGGCAGTGGAAGTGACGGAAGTGAAAGCTTGGGTACAGATGGCACTGATGGATATGTGCATGATTCATTTCCAGACTTACTGCAAGTAGTAGGTGAGCACGTATCAAATTGCGTTTGAATTGGCATGTCAGGAAGTCACTGTTGTATACACAGTGATCTATGCATTAAATGTGCATACATTTATGTAATCGTATACCGACAGAGTTAGATGGATGCATGGAAGTGGTAGTTGTTTCCACGCATCATCGCCATGTTAGTGTATACCACTCATAATCGTTGTCAACGCACATGAACTGTGCAGTATACTTAACGACTTCTATACACATGGATGTGGTGTCAAGTAGGACAATGTACCAATGATCGATCTTAACTTCTTAATTCTCCCGAGAGCATGTACTTTTCCGTCAGTTTACAAAACCACGGTTTGTATTCCAGCAGCGAACCTGGTTTTAATACATTCATAGATAGTCTAGTAGGGAGGACTGTTATTCCACGTACCTTTGCCCGTGAACAAGTACGCAACTGATTTTGATACATTCGTAATTGTCTATTACGAAGGACTGTTACTCCACGTATCATTGCTACTGAATGTATACCGCTCATACTCGTTTTCAACGTACACGAACTGTACAGTATACTTAACGATTTCAAGTGTGCATGCGTGCTGTTGTTAATTAGGACGTGTACCAGTGATGTTTTCTTATTACTTTGTCTCGAGAGCACGAACTTCGTCTATACGCCAAGTATGCAACACATTTTAATGCATTCATAGATAGTCTAATACTTAGGACTGTATGTGTGGTCTGAATGTACGAGTGTGTGTTGTGGTTTATTTTCACTGTACTCTCCCATTAGCACATATGCTTGTCCAACTAGTAGGTGAATGTTATTGTTCTATAAATTAGTCTGAAACAGTGACAATTAATCTGTCATTATATGCATGCATATGAATGCTTGTGAAATCACAGGGGTTTCATGTGAGCATGCCCGCTAAGAACTATTTCAATAATGCACATTTAGTAGGTCAACGTAGAGCTACAAGAATTCATGATACAACCAGTGAAGCGGATAACGACAATTCAACAGAAGAAAGACCGGCATATGACATATCTATATCTACGATTCATCAATATTTGGGGAGCAGAGACATCGTAGAACGGTGTGTTCACAGATACCCTTACAATCACGCTAGAGTGCATGTATTTATATACGTTGTATACGCGGTGTTACACGTCATATCTATGCAGGATACATCGTTCTCTGTACACAATGTAGGACTACTGGCAGATGCAAGCTATAGTTCGTTGGTTAGTGCGTGTACATAGGGAGTATAACTCTTTGTTCAACTCATAGCGATACATGCATTTGTGTGTGAAATGCCAGTATATGAGTATACTGCCACTACTTCTTAGCCGGAAGTCTATCGCTAAAGCAGGAACTTCTTTTTTACAAATTCGATGTATAGAACGAGTGAGAGTTTGCGTCACTTTCACACACACCCTATACCACCGATATCAACACCCTTGATGCTCACACACATATTACATATGTACGTTTACAATTAAATCGGTATGCATGCGTATTGCATTATATGCGTATTTCGCAGTATCCGCATTTATGGATTACATCGTACGAACTGGATTCATACATACAAATCTGCAAGCAATGTTGCATATGTATGTGTGCAGCTGCATTTCATTCGAACATAGGAATGTGATTATGTACATTGAACGAAACCTTATATGCAGTTGCACGTGCATTCAAAACAGTTATGTATGTCTTCAAAAATACGCCTAGTCTGTACCATAGATTATTGCCATCGGAAGTGCACTAAACGTATTGACACGTAAGCATGCCTATACCTGTATTTTTAGCTACATACACCATGCGGATACACGGAATCTTCGCAGAAGCATGTATTACTTGCTTGTATACGTCTTTGCACATTAGTGACTACAATTTTAGTACGCAGATGTAGTCAAGTCTAGTGTTGTGTTATTCTAGGTGTGGCCCCACGAATGTTCTAAATTATATATCAAATCAAGAACAATTACACTCCATCAGGACTAACATGTAATTGCACACTGTCATATCGACATAAAATATATCTGTATTCTTACAGCGATGTGATGTTTCCCGTTGGTAAGACCATCAAATTGCCGGTTTTGGCAATTTACGATGTAGTTGTATTCCCTGGATCCACGTTACCTTTGCGACTGGTACGAGACGCAGACATTGACCGCATTTGTGACCTCATGCTTGAAGGAACTCATACCATCGGAGTAGTGTGCATTGATACGGATGGTAAGCACACAAATATATTTACATATTTATTCTATCGTTCACGCGTGTATATAGTTCACTTCATGTATCTCTGTTCGACATTCGGGTTCAAATTCTAATATACATGTGCTCGTGTTCGTATAGCATTGCATACTGTAGCGCTCGTCTTGTGTGATGCAACGTAACGAATCGTGTTTTTATTCGAATATGTGACTGACAGGTAAAACAACGCACTCATACATTGTTGATATTTATTGTATGCTCAACCAGGATGATGATTAAGGTTTCGAGAATAACTTTTTGTCATACATATGTACGAACGTTGCTATCTTTATATTCCCATTCGTTCATATGTACTTTTATATATATCCCGTAGGCTCTTATGAATACATTCATGAGTCGCGCGTGAGCGAAATAGGTACCATCGTAGACATCCGTTTTGTACACAATACAAGTGAAGGACAGGAGAATGCACATGCGTATGTACAAGCTGATGAGATCCGGTCGGGTACCACGGTATTTGAAATATGTTCTGGACACCATGTATGATGTATGGGTACTAGGAAAGTAGTATTCCGATACGCAGATGTGCGATACGCACGCACACATGTCATATTGCCTAAAATGAATGTATACTACAGTACGCATCCGATTCTATCACACTGTCCTGATACATTTTAAACCATAGTTATGTGCAAAGGTGACGCACCCGTAATGCGACCGTTGACCTTGTATGACCACACTCATAACAACATAAACAAATAACTGAAGCACATATGTGCACATAAAGCTTACACAGAAGTCACATACGCACAAACCATACTGTGAACTCGTCAGTACTTTCGGTGTAGTTCTCACGGGTATATCCGCGTTCGCATATGCATACAACTATACGCAAAAAAACATACCAATGTGGTGCTACACTCTCGAAATTTTCATTTATTTATAGGCGTTGACCTGTGTGGGAAGACAGCGTTTTCGTATGGCTACGCCCGTAACATCATTCTTCACTACAGCCGACGTGACTGTGCTTGCAAATGATATTGAACATCGAGCACGTCTAGCTCCACGTCTTTGCCGCGACTTTTCACGTGCACATAGTCATCGACCCAACATGCATAAACACATGCATATGAAGACACGAACAAACAACGTTGAATCGAAAGATGCTATGCACGTTGGTGAGGATGGAGGTGAAAAATGTGTGGGGGACAGAGATGAGATTCGCATTGGGCATCGATTTCGCGCTGCTGGCGGTCAACGATTCAACTCACATTGTACGTTTTTGATACATGGATGTATTCCATCTTTTACATATATGCGTTAATGTATGCTGGCGTACATTTTATATCTAGTTGTTTTTATACACATACATTGACGTTTGTTGATGTATGACTGTGGTAGATACATTTTATGAGTACCCTTATTCTGCACGTGTATTTTCAGATGAAGAGCTGCTAACTTTGCCAATTTGGCTGTATCGATTTCTAGAGGAAAATTTCTGGATAGCCAGGTACGTCGAATACATACGTTTTTATAAATATTTTAGTGCATGCGGATTGCAAATATGTGAGCATGGGTTTGTGCCTGAGGTGCTTACGCCTGCACGTTTGAGTCTTAATGGTGAGATGCATTTATTGTCTGAAGTTTCAGGTGTGCTCATATCACCTTTCGTTTGGTTCTTCATACATATGTACTTGTATCACAGATACATGGCATGTATACATTGGCAAGAGTTAGTGAACAGTGCACCTGAAGTAAGCTATCACATGACATCAAGCATACATCAAGAATCCACAAACTCGAACACAACATATTATGCTAGCAGTAGTTTACGCACTCAAACTTGAAATATGGTTTCCAACAGGGTGGTGACATGCGCCCGTGAGGTGGGCTATCTCTCACCGTCATTCGAAACAGGACGACCTGATGCAGATCCAACTGAAGAAACTTTTCGATTGTGCAATGCCATACCCTCATCTAGCGCTTTTCGTGCGATGCTTCTGACTTTAGATACGTCGCTGGAGAGATTATGCATGCTTTACGACGATTTAAGGTGAGCGATTTTGTGTGTATCTTGATAATGGTACCCTCGTCGATGATTTCGTACCAACTTCGTACTTGTAATGCGTATGCTGGAGATTTTGAATATCTTGTAGCCGTCTATTATATATACTGTTCGTATACAGGTTGCTTATGTTTTGATTCTGTCTCCGAAGATGCGAAGAAGCTATCATACCCTTGTGCCGTAATTAAATATAATGCTTTTCTCTCTTGGTCATGTTTAAGTCAGAAACAAAGAGTGCCCATGATGAAGTGTCGCGGATGTTCCGTTCCCATCGCTCGTCTGTCTGAAGTATTCGACATGAATTCTTCAGGTATTCACATGAGCAGTGTACAGCAGGCACACGCACGCATACACTCATATGAATAACACTCATTTATTTTTAGTTTCTGTATTATAGACTTACTAATATAGGCAGATAAAAACACCACCGTACATACATACATACATACATCATACATACATACATCATACATACATACATACTCACATACATACATACATACATACAGACAAACCTACACACATACATGCATACATACATACATACATACATACATACAAGCATACATGCATACATACTGCATATAATACATACTCACATACTCACATGCTCACATACATTACATACATACATTCATACATACAAGCATACATACATACATACATACATACATACATACATACATACATACATACATACATACATACATACATACATACATACATACATACATACATACATACATACATACATACATACATACATACATACATACATACATACATACATACATACATACATACATACATACATACATACATACATACATGAATAATAAATTGTCACTCAATAGGGCCAGTCCAAGCGTACGTCAACCCAAACGGAGTTGTCCACGACACTATCACAGTGAGACGTGTTGAACTTCCTAATGTATTTTTGTCTGGTGGAGCATACACTCAAGACTCGTGGTTTCCTGGCTACGCATGGACTATTCTGAATTGCGGTCAATGGTGTGTACTCTAGTGGAGTGTATCCCAAATATGTATTTTTAAACGAAATGCGTAGTACATCACTACTTTTTCATCGTAAACTTGCTTTTATTCTAATCTCTGATGTCCCAATTCCGATGCACATTTGGCAACGTATACATACACGCGTTCCGCGTTCATCGCCCACATTTGCCAGCATATATTGACTATTCGTGAGCGATTCTCTGATTGATACAACACCTTCCACTATTCTTTCCCTACTTGATGTGTCCAGTTTATAAACCAGTGATTGACGTATTATACTTTTCCAATCTCTATCTACTTACTGAATCTCAATGTTTGTTATCCTAATATATAACTTCAAGTGGACACCATTTAGGATGGAGATTCACAGCCGCAAGCCAACTCAGACCAAACATATTCTGGGGTCTCCGGCGAGCCTCTGTCATGTTTTCTTGATCACGTTATCCACATTTACACAATCATGTGTACTTATACACGTGCACCCATCTACTTACACGCACAAGAATGTGCACGCACACGCGAGTCACTATATAAGTCATATTCACGTTTGCTGAATTAGTGAATATCAGACGTATTGCAAAATATTTAGACACAAATATGATTCAATAGGTATTTCGGTATGAAACGCTTGGTCTACTCAAGATCTTACAAACTATCTTCCCGAACAATGACAACCAGTGTAAAATTGCTTTTGTACATAGAATATGTAAATATATGAACTGTATAAAATAATGAAACAACAAGTATATGTACACAATAAAGTATATACTACTTTTTACTTTCGAGGATGATTTATATTGATATTGACAGACCATCTTCTACCTATGAGCAAATAACAGGCATCAATGATCAGAGTATACAGCATGATCTTATAGCAGACAGGTTTAGAAACAATGTTATCACAGAATTATGTGTACCATCTCGTTGAGTGTGGATACGAATGTATATCTATGCACATATGTTTCCATGCTTGCATACTCGTTTGTACAATGCACGATTCCATACGAGTATTCCACCTACACTACAACACAATTTTTTCTTTCGAATAATCAATACGAAATGTTCTCATACATCGTTGCACAAAGAGTAGTATATATCTTGTTGGCAGTCGTCACTGAGTGTACGTGTTGATGTGGTCAGAAGTACATAAACATTTTTCTTGTATTGTGAAGGGGTACACCAATTCGTAAACTATACGCTTGGACAAATCCGCACAACTCGATCACCATTTTCAAATATTCTAAAGGTACCAATGCAATCGCCATTCAACCTAGATACAGTATCAACTGTAGCGGGGGTGGATTTATGAGACTGGACAGGTGAATTTTTCATCTTTGCGCGCAATTGTCCGCTGCTTGGTTCCACCTTGAACGGAAATTGCTTTAGCTTATGCGTGGAAGCAATTGTTTGTGTACGTTCGCGCGCCTGTGCCTGTGTGGATGATTGTATTTGCGCTTGTGCTAGTATGTTTGAACCAAACGGCGGTGTAAACACTATTTTCAGAACGCTCGCAAAGTGATCGCAGTCCGCCAACACTTGCAAATCAAATTCAAGTTGCAAGCCAGAGTCCTCCTTTGTAGCCTTCACGATCTCCTTCGCACCACTCCGTGTTCTCTTCATGGAGGCGCGCTGAACGGGCTTTCAAATAAAATTGGTGTACTTTTAGTCGTGAATATAGGTGTGGTCTGTTATAATGTGTGCGAAATATATGCTTCATGACTATCATAAAGAAACACACCAAACATGCCATCCGCAGACCACGTATGTATGCACTCAATAATAGTGTGAGACATGCGCCTGCCGATCTCAGCATGGTAGGTACGTTGGAAGAATACGGATGAAATATTCAACTCCCACGCCATATATATATATATACCCATCCATCCAGACACACATCCAGACACAAATAAAAACGTGTTTTAAAATTCTTTACACATCCATCCATCCATCCATCCATCCATCCGACATATAAACATCCATACATCTGTACAGATCAAAACTCACATTCAATAATTTCACGACTGGTTTCGAAATATAGGGCTGGCGACTGATCCATATTTGGGGCACTGTGGGAGGAAATGCGAAGGGCATACATGACATTGGGCGTGTACTCAAGCTGGTACCCATCACAATCACAAAATCAGCCTTTCCTCCATCAGACTTTAAACTACGTGCATGTCCTGCTCCTATATCATCACCAAAGAACACAATGTCAGGCCGTAGTACTCCCATACACACACCCTTTCCCCGCTCTTGTGCAATAAATTGGGCTTCTTGATCACTGTGTGGTTGCCTACCAGCACATTGACGTGACCATCGTGTGCGTTTGCTTGATGTATTGATGGAGGCTTTAGCATTGACTACGCTCCTATCTACAGCCACACCTACATCCAGAAGGTCTGCTGGAGATTTCTTAGTAAATGCAGCTGTAGTTTGTTTCTTACTAGAGTTGCATTCTGCGCCACTCATGCTAGCACACACATCAATCTTTGAATCCTGTACAACACTTGTTAATGGTTTCCCATGCAAATCGAGTTGCTCTTCCGTTTCTACTAGAGCAAAAGGTGTTCCGCCTTTAGTATATTGCGTATAATTCCTCTCGAATACTTCGTCTTGGTTGCTTCTACTACTGTTATCGTTCATATTTACATTCAACCCCACATTCGCAACATCATCCCCTCTCTCATTTCTACTCTCAACCTCACTCACATCTGCCCCCATAGTCACAACAGATAACGAATTTTCATCTTTTCTAGTGTTTTCCGAATAAAGCGAGGGTTTAGTACCCTTAATTCTAACCTCACTTTCATCCACAACTCTTGCCTCTGACTCTGACGGCATTCCCAAGTTGTCTATGTATGCAGAGTTATGTGAAGGGTTGTCCTTAGTATACATGGTATTGCCCACATTGGTTTTCCGTGTCTTTTGTGACCGACCTCGAGGTATGCGTGGCTGACGACATCTGGCCACCTTAATAGAACATGCACATGCAAGATGGATTGGAGAGATCGTGATGCAGGTTTATGTGAGCATGGTGAAGTTGAGAGACACCCTGGATAAGAAGTTGATTGGGTATAACACTACAAAGCACAAGCATTATTTGCGTCAATATGGATAAAGTTCAATATATACGCACATTTTCATATTGACAGTGTGACTCGATTATGCTCGCAACCTATGAACCCTTCTGTTTACATTGATTTATTGTGTATATCTCACCCAGCCAGCACAAGCACCATGCTCTAATCTTTATAAATGGTTTTCTTCATCTTAATATTTTGCATGTTGGAATCCTCGTAGGTTTTTGATGTGTAGGGTATACATTTACATAGAACAATCACTGCATGTACGGCATGCACACAGTAGTCACACTCAGACACATATACTCACTCCTTTACGAAGACACCTAACACACACATACACACATATACATATATGCACATACGCGCGTGCACGCCCCATCGCACACACATATAAATCCCTGTTGTCTTCACAATCGATTCATACCGTGCCCTCAGATAAACTGTGTTGGAAAATCTCATCGCTGCTGTTGATTTTATGCCTACAGTCCATACAATGGTACGTTCGCATTGAGCCATGGCTATATACAATTCTTCCCGGGCTAACGCCTGCTCGTTCTTCTAAACCATCCACATTCTAACACAATTTAGTGTCTAGTATGATAAGTGTTTACATTCAAAGACTTGCTTACGTGCATATGACTTTGTTGGGAAGAATTGTTCCGTTACAAGATTTCTTGAATGTGTTTGTCTGCATAGCTTGTATACGGAAGTATTCAAACTCAGAGGAAAGTATCATGTGTAAAATTATGTACCATAATGTAGTTGATATGTCCGTGAATTCATACCAACACACCTATATTTAGATTTCCTTATTCATACCTGCGTATAAACGCGTAGAAGTTGGCCACGATCTTCGAGTAGTTTTAAGAAGAGATGTGCATTGGACGGCTGTGCTGTGTCCATTAGTCGGTGCATGGTGGACGCCCAGGTATAGTAAGGCAATGGGTCATGTGCAAAAAACTCTGCGTCGAACAGACTCTCTGGCTGTATGTGCATGTGAGTCAGTGTGTTTCAGCTAGTAATACAGAGTCAATTGTATGTGGATATTCAATTCTCATTCAGCTACATTACAGTTGAAAGAAAATGTTCAATAATCCTATCACTTGTTAAGTCAAACACTTAAACAAGATTCATATTTGTATACGAATACTAATAAAGTATCGGTCATTTCACTCTCCAGTGTCCATAGTTTCTTCTTTTCGTATAGTATTTTACTGGCAACAAACTGGACATACTTACATCGAATAAAATACGCATTCGACTGTGAAGTCGAACATGCACCACAAATTGTTTTAGAATATTCGGCGTACGGTAATTGATTCACACCTGGTCCAAAGCCGTAACACCAAATTTCATCCTTTCAACCATAGCATACAGGCCATTCTCACTACGGAAGTCAGGAATTCCACAGCTGGTCGACACCCCAGCACCCAACACAACAACAACCCGCGTACTCTGCCTTAGTACAGCACATAGACTTGAGAATGTGTCTACATGAGGAAGTGCTGCGCGCCGCTTTGGCGACATGAGGCAAACTTATACTGTCATGTGAAGTGAATGTACATATGTGCGTACGACGAAATATAAGAAATTTCAGTTGTATTGAGACATGCATGCGTGAATGTGAATATATATATTGCGTACTTCCGAGCTATATAGTTTATGTGTCAGCATAGTTGCTTCCTTTAGATGTGCGTTTGTGCTTTTCTGCCCGCCATTCACAATATGAATATATTCAATATTGGACTTATATATTATTCAACTCTAAATATACGACTCAGTTATATGAATACAAATATTGAATAATGTATACGAATATTCCTTGAACGGCAAACCCATTCAAGTTACATCTACAACAACGTACAATCTACCGGATACATCGTATGCACAACTATACTCTGCATATGTACGTATAGAGAGTGTATGAGAATACATACAATGGCAAAGTGTACATGGATCCATGGTTCTAAAGTGTCACTCGCACGAAGACTCGGCTCACGAGTTACAATAAACAAGCTTTGAAACTCATGGTATTGTAGGAACCCAAGAGCGAAATGTAGAAAACGAGAAATCAACTGGACGATCCTGCTGATTGGAATGGCATAAAAAAACCACAAGCGACTGGCATTGACCATCAGTTCAAACCTTCAATCATAGAACCATTGAGAATTCAACTCAACTTTCATAATAATTGCATTACAAGTACATCGTCGTTTATCCAATATTGTATACGACCGTATGATCGAGTCGGTAGTACGTATACGTAAAGTGTACACCCTACAAATATGTTTCTTTTTGAATATTCTATAATATTACAGATATGGACTACTTGTAAAACAGGTTTTCATGTAGTTTAAGCTGCAGGGAAGCATCGTCATATTATATAGTCTGTACGTGGATACTGTGTGCGATCAAGTAACAAATGTACTAGAGAAGCATTGCCGCATGTTCTCTTCTTTGGTGACTAACAAGAAGGTTCCGTGCAAATCGAAGATATTGGTTCAAAGGTGTGGGCGAGCACACTATGGAACTGACTGTACATGTGCCACTCGAACATTGTTGTCACAATATTCACGAAAACTGATCTACATAAAATGTACTTGTCACCTCCATATAGTAACCATATATCCGGTAGTACTGAAAGAATGTCACTTGAGGAAAGCGATAGGCGTTACTTAGGGGGAAAATGCACGCAACAGTATACTTCGATCTACTCAGGTTTTTTAAGTTTACGTAACTGTACTACAAAGAGCAATCATACATACAAAATCAGAGAGACTAGATTAGATATAAATCTAGAACTTCTTACGAATAAAGGCAAGTGCGCTTTTTATGCACATCAAGCACATATCTAACATACATTGATATAAGTATATTGATACAACAAGCGTACAGGATACAAGTATACAGTATGCACATTACCCAGTACACTGTATACAAACATGTAGGATACAAGTTTATAAGATATATATGGAGAATCACACACTATACATTCATGCAGCATAGCAAGTCTACAGAATACAAGCACAGGTAAGTGCACACACAGTATACAAATGCATTCCTTGTAGGGTACACATGGCGATGAACAGGAGATCTGAGTGAGAATACAAATCCAAAAAGAGGGAACTTCGAACGTTCGTATTCCTATTCGTTCCTATATTCAGGAATGCCGCAGTTTATGACGTCACCGTACACCTGTGTGTGTGTGCGTTTCTGTAACACAGCAAACACACACACATACATACACACGCACGCACACAGAAACACACACACACACATAAGCACTCACTCACTTACTCACCCTTTCTTCTCTCTATATCACTGTGTGCACATAAAGTAAACATACTGCGCGCGTGTGTGTGTAAGTGTGTTTACAATAATTGGTGTTGCCATAGTGCCAACGTTTGTGTCTTGGATAACATCTACGTTACAAAAGTACCACCGAGATGGGTTGTGAGACAGATTGGGAAAATCTATTTACAGAGGTTTGTGGTCTTACATACTAGTGTTCACCCTTTTCTGACATGCAAATACATATACATATATAAATAGTTCATTTATAATTTGATGTCCATGAAAGTATTTGACTGATTGTTCACTGGCTCACACATGGATACACACACACGCTTATAAAATTGTACGAGAATAAGAATCTATATCCCTATATCTTTGTGTGTAGACTGTTTTGTCAATATACATGAAAAGATTGAATCTTTTTACATATTAAAGTCAACTGTACGCCTAATTTCACATACATTCATGCGAGTATATGTTTGCTCATACCCAAACACTTTCTCATGATGGAATCGTAGAAAAGTGAAAAAGGGTATTACCGATACCCTTGTGTTCACAAAGATGTAGTTCTCTTTTGCTGCGAAGATGACCTGTGGACTGTTTCAATTACTGGTGGATACGCTCGTCGCCTCACCACATTTCCTGGTGTTGTGTCTTATCCCATTTTATCTCGGGACGGCAAGTTCGTGTGTTTTACCGTCACGGATGAAGGTATGTACTGCATCTAAATGTTTGTAATGCTCGTTACTCTGATGACTGTTTGCTGTCATTTATTTGTGTTGTCATATGACGTGAGACGATCTTAAAATCTATGCACCACTCATGTTACAAGGAGTCAATGCAAGATTTATGTTTGGTGGCAGTATACGCACATACATATGCACACACATACCCTGGCCCTTTTACTAGTGAAGAGTCGGTGAAAACGTTCCTTCAAACGAACAAAATATCTTTGTACTACAACCCCATATGCCCTGGTATGAAGTATGCTGAAAACATGCACACAGAATTTATGTACTTACACATGCATGTACTTGTACATACGCGAACACAAACGTTGGTTCTTTAGGCTATCAAGAGCTATATGTTATGCGTTCGACGGGTGGGTCTGCGAAGCGAATGACTTTTCTAGGTGCCGCAATTTCTCGTGCCCTTGCCTGGACCAGCGATGGAGAGAGTGTTGTGTTTACTTCATCGCACAATCAGGTACGCTGGTTGCAAAGTTTTGTTTTCTCGATTTCCCTCGCGACATGAAAGGAGCACGCCCACTCCATCATAAGAGAAGCGTAAGTATACTCATCATACGTCATTCCATCTAATATGTTGTGTTCAAGTTTTAATGCATCTCACACTATTCTCAATATTGATTTTTATTAGACAATGCCGACAATGCGAGACCTGTTCCACGTAGCTATGCGAGGTGGCACTGTTGTGAAGATCGGGTTAGGTCTGGCAGATCATTTTTCATTTAACCCAATTTCAACGGAATCTACTGATTCTGCATCAAGGTGAGCATTACATGTATTCTGGCAAGTGTTCATGCGAGTTTCTGTATATATCTGCTTGATAGGGGGGGAGGGAGGGTATGTATGATTGTGGTTTCGAGTGCATGTTTATATATGTATTGCTTGTAATTCACGCATGCAATAGTAGTCGCATCACAATACTGTACTAACTATCGTCCATGTTGAAGAGGTGTATTTATTACCGAGTACAGCACGTGCACAGTCTTGTATGTTTTTGCACAACACGAACACACTCAGACGTATTGTACGAGACGACGCAATCCCAAGTCTTCACAATGTGCATTACCACCACAGATGATTCATGCTTGTATTGTATACCAACACATGTAAACGGGAAGCTCACGTGTATGCATATACACACACAAACGCGTATATTGTAGCGATTTGAACACAAGTGGATTGCTTTTGGGTCGTCACACGGGAGATATTTGTGTACACGAGTGGAAGAGATACAGGGGTGGGCGACAGGGTGAATTGTGGTTGGATAAAACAGGGAATTGTGAATTTAAGAAGGTGCGTTTCCAAAACTCAGACATATTAGTATACGTTCAAATATATTCATTGATATTATATATGTTTAAATGCTCGTCCATATACACACAAAAACAAAGACGTAGACTTCTATGTAGTTACACACCAGGAGGCATATACGTAAAAATGTATGAATGCATGATAACACATAATGCTAGTGTATTCCGTAGAATGACTCAATGACAAAGATCCAGAATTGTTATAATACCAAGTGCGTTATGTCAAGCCGTGTTGTACATCTTTCGTATTGTACCGAAAATATGTCCTGTGTCTAGAAATAACATATATAGCTAAACTTGCAATACCAAAACAGATTCCAGTATTGGAGGGTATCCCCAAATGCAGTCCTGTGTGGGTGGGTAAACGAATATATTTCACTAGCGACCATCTTGACAACCAGCCAGCGCGAATATTTTCATGTGATGTTGATGGCTCAGATCTCACTCAACACACATACATGCCTGATGGGTTTTACGCGCGTGACCTTCAAACTGACGGGAATACAATTGTGTTCCATGCTGGAGGTGCTTTATATGCGCATGATGTTGCGTCCGGTGTAACTTTCGAGATAGGTATATTATCGTATCTATGCACATACAAATATATATCACAAGTAGATGTACAGTCTAAGAATTCTTGCCTACATATGTAAATGACTAATCTGTGTTACTTTTTTTCATACATGCATATATTCAGATATCACATGGACTAGTCAGCGTAGCCAACGAGAAAAACGCCTAATGGCTGGAGGAGAATATCTTAACGACTGTGTACTCCATCCAGAAGGACACTCACTTGCCGTTACTGCCCGTGGTCAAGCCTTTACTATGGGGTTGTGGCATGGTGCTGCGTTAAGGTGAGTACGTACTTGTTCTTGTGTTGCATATACATGATGCGCAGACTAATGGCTAGTGCAAATACCTCGAACATTTGGTTTTGCGTCAGGTAAGGAAGGCGCTTGTAGGACTGTCAGAATACTTAGATTGAAATGGCCTTTAGGGATAGGATATGATGATGACCTATATATGTATCTTTGTGTGCATGTGTATCTTTGCGTACCCCGTGTTGTATACGGGGAGGTGGGTTGACGATCACGAGAGAGTGTCATGCATCCCGAAGTTTATCACTGGTCACTACTCCGAAGAGTATTTAGTCATAGAGTATAGCATGTTTGCTACGACATGTGTCGCTGCGCTATTTAAACACAGCCTGTGTGAGTGGCTTTGTTAATTGGTACGCGAGTATGCCGTCGGCAGACACAATCCCTATCCAACCGCAGTTACTTCAAATATCACTTCGCACCCAATTGCGCATCAGTGAGTATAGAGGAATCTGTGCAAAGTAACATTTCTTTTAACCATGATACTTGTATACGAACCTACAACGTAAAATTTCGTAAGTGCAGCCGAGAAGCTACATCGAAGAAGGAACAGTCTATGCTCACGACTAGTACCACATTGTTTTGCATGTTGTGTTTTCCTCTCAGATTTGAGCATCACGAACAAAGCAGTCCATCGCCGATGCAGGAAGATAGCCAGGGCGTACACAGTGCTGCCCGGACTCAAGGTTGGGAGAGTGAATGTGCAGGGAGTGCGAGTGTCGGTCCGTCAGTGCAGGATGATACAGATGAGGGATGGGAAGACAGCATCTCTGTCTCAATGAATGAGAAGCTATCCATCACAACACCGTTGTCCGAGGATGAACTCACGTCATCCACAGCGCATAGACATGCTTGCACAAATACGCAAACAGCAGGACACACACTCGCACAGAGAACTACTCACACACAGGCAGACGAGTCTATACCAGCACCTTCATGTACGCCAACAAATATAACTACAGACTTACAATCACCAACATCTACGTTGAGGGTAGGTCCACCAGTCGCACCTCCTCACGGCCGCTACAAGCTCGTGAGATATGTGGCTGGAGGACAAAAATTGTTAATGTCTTCTGATTCCACTGGAGAGGAAGGTCTGGAAATACATTTTGTGGATCAAACGAGACAGTCAGTCCGCTTATCACTCGACGAAAAAATATTGGGAAGTCCTGTTGAAATGGAGACATCGCCCACGGATCCATATGCAGCGATCGTAAATAACAGGTGTGTAGCATTTATGTAAATAATGATATGTACACCTTGAGTACACATTCGTTCATATTATTAACGTTGTTTCATTTGCACGCCTCCAGAAATGAGCTTCTGCTTTTAGATCTAATTACCAATACTATAGTGCGCGTGGATGTGTGCACCGATACTGACGCAATGTGTAATCTTGAGTTCTCACCTTGCGGTTCATGGCTTGCCTATGAATATAAGACGGCGCGAAGACAGTCTGTTATTAAGGTACTGCTGCAATATATGTAGAAGCGACATGCTGTTTATTACACATCTGCACACATTCACGTCTGTACACACACATACACACACACACACAGGTGTGCGATATAGGTAGTGGTGAGTGCCTGGAGGTGACTCACGGCCATCACATGGACACTTCACCGTCATGGGACCCTGATGGATTATACCTGTACTTTATCTCAAGCCGTGAATATGAACCATACGATGACGAAGTCAGAGAGGTATGAACGTACTGTGTTTCCATGTTGTCTGTCTAACTTCATATTCATAGATGCGTGGTAGGTGACTTATATAGATGTAATGTAAATGTCATCCTTACATCAGACGATGTGCTCTCAAGGATACAAAGTAAATTTCATGTGTCGTCATCGACTAGGGGGTTACTATTTGGAATATTAGCAAATACAGCATCACATCACACGCTTACACATACAGAAATCGTGTGTTCTTAATATTCATATTGCACTTTATTTTTAACGTCCTATACGTCAACTTATCTTGCTGAATTGTATGTGTGCGGTTGATTATTTTTGTGGCATATGTGGCGTAATTGTGTATATATCAATGTGTACATTTCGTGCGCGCGTCTGTTATTAAGTGTGTCATATATTTTCTCTGCGTGGTTTATGTGCCTTGTATTCATATCTGCGTGCATACATACTGGTCAATTGTCAGATTGGAATGGGTTTCGCCAAAGCACAAAAGCCACACCTTGTAACCTTGAGAGCAGATGTAGCAAATCCTTTGTTGCCGGAACTACGCGCACCTGGTGATGATGATGATGATAATAGTGATGACGATGATGGTGTGTGCGTGCATGTACGTTGTGATGTGATTCATCATGCATATGTTCACTTGTGTGTGCATACGTATGTGCATGTGTGAGTGTACGTAGTGATGAATATGTGTGAACATGTATGCATGGTAAACGTTGTTGTGGGTTGTCTTGTGTTTATTTAATCATTATGCTTATATACTGTCCCCGTCTATACATCTGTGCATATACTGTCCCCGTCTGTACATCGGTGCATTATATGTATGCAAGTTTTGTACGCCTGTGTACTGTGTAGCAAATAACCCTGTAGAATATATATATACATCAACAGCCTAGACTCGCATGGCAGTTATGTCGCAGAGTTCTGCACAGAGTGGACGAGATGTGCAGGAAACTGAATATGCATATAAAGAACTGGGCTGTAATCCTGGGATGTAGACAGTCTCGCGAAAATCATGTTTACAAGTATACGCACGCATACATGAGTATATACATGCACATAGACGTAACTACTGACTAAGTACATGTATGTGGTTCAGATGGCACCTCAAGTAAAGCGTGTGTATGACGAGACAACCAACCATCAACATTAGATGAAATGATGTTGTCCACAATACTCAAATGACCGTGATAATGGAGAAGTTATGAGATGTAAAGTTCGGATTGGAGTCACCTACACACTTTCACACTTTTGCTGCTATCTCATCAATAAATACGCACGTACTCAACAGACTCGGACGCAGATGGCAGTGACTCTGACGAAGGTACTGACATTGAGAGTGAGGATGAAGCAGGTACAGAGAGGGCGGGTTGGTATGAAGGCGTGAAAGTAGACGATCGTCCGGAAGCTATTGTGATCGACTTTAAAAACATTGGAAATAGGGTGCTCGCCTTGCCCGTCCCTACCCGGAGGTGTGTTTGTGAATGCTTGCGTTCGGATTTTGAGTTTGCTCGTTTTCGAAAAATAATGTGGACACGCTTGTATATGACGTGAATGGTATATACAACCGCAAATATATACACACCTATACACATATAGCGGAAGCAAACACAACCATATGATGTAAATCAAAATTTATCGTCCTACTTCCAGATATGGACAACTTGTGGGTCTTAAGGAGAGATGTCTAATGTATACTACATTTAGCGACTCGAGCCTTCCGGTTGGGTTTGACGAAGATAGCGATGATGAATGTAAAGGTACGCGTTAGTGCATGATACAAGAATGTTTGCACCTGCAAAAACAATGTTTGAAGATACGTCTGTGACGATACGTATGTCCATATGCAACATGTTTTATGTTTGTTGATCAACGCACAAACAGCCATCGAGACATAACATGTATCAGTCTTTGTACAATTAGCCCATGCACGAGCGTACATGTATGCCCATATCTTCACACGCTGTGTTCGACTACGCCTAATAGACACACATACACAACTTGAGATAACATTTTGATATAAAGGCAGGGGTATATACATGAGGTACATCTATATACAGATGTAACTCGCAGAACAATAATTTGGAAAAGAAACGATGTGATGAAAAAACCTGTATGTCGAATGTGTGTGTTGGCTCATCACGTATACCCATTTACACCCATGTTAAATGTCACGACAGGAAATGACTCTTTAGGTGTGCATGAAACGGGCCAATTAAGAAGGTTTGACATGCGGGATCTCCACGAGACTCCAATAATGGAGGGCTCAGATGTCAGTTGGTTCACACTCTCTCACGACTTGGCTACTATGTTGGTGTTTTCTGATGGTACGTCTGTTCATACATGCATATATTTTCAAGTATATATACTTGTATGTATTCAATGTACAATTGTGTCTCTATGTATCTCATGTAGACGTCTTAAATATTATCCACGTTTATTTATAAGTATGTGTGACTTAGTGTAGACTACGGAAGCGTACGGAGAGGACACAAACAGCAGTTACTTTCTTTGTCATATACAGCACGGCAGTTACGTTGGTCAGTTGTAATGATGTACGAAATATGCATGTGTGTGATTTGTGCCTTTAATCTCTGCTTTCTAAAACCATTTGTTACTCTGCCTGGCACCATGCACGTATGCGTACACGTGTACAATTGCGCACACGCAGGTGAACTGAGATGTGTAGCTGCGGGAGAGTCCGGTAACGACGACGACAATGTTGATTCGGATGTGCCGTCAAGGCTGTCCGGGCTTGTGGATGTGGATCGACTTGTACTAGATATTGACCCGTGTTCAGAATGGATCCAAATGTACCTAGAGACATGGAGAGCAATGAGGGATAAGTATTATCGCGGTATGTGTATTTTGAAACTCTTCCCCTAGCACTCTAAATTCACAAATACCAACGTATATGCTTACACTATCATATATTGCCCAGTAAACTGCAAATATTCACGTACGTACCGAAGCACGCTTCGTTTACTCAATCATATGTTCATCAACGTACAAATATGTACCCTCGCATACTACCTCCACGTGCTTTTCAGATTCTCGCACGCGTAGCTATAGACCCACATAGCCTCCCATCGTGAATGCCTGAATGCTTAGCACAAAACGCGAGCCTATATAAGTGATATAGAAAGCATTTTTTTTTTGTAGCTGATAACGAATGTTTATGAATCGCGTGCAGCTGATATGTGAACATTTGTTTTGCGCATGCTTATGAGATATATATATACAAAGACTGTCACGCTAAAGCTGTGATAGAAACATCAGTGTAATTTTAAAATGATAACGCTATTGTTCCCCTTTTCGTAGAAGTGGCGTCTTAATTATTCGCTATCAATTAGATAGCGTGGTGTTTATACATACGTTCATACTCGAATACGCATATTAGGTAAACAGACACTCCTACTATATTCGTACACATGAACACAGCTTTATATTTAAATGTAACATTTCCAACTCCAGCTGACATGCGAGGGGTGGATTGGGAAGCGAAACGGGATCTCTATCTCCCGCTTCTTAGACGTGCATCTTGTCGATCGGAGGTGTCAGACATTATCACGGAACTACAGAGTGAGATGTCCACATCACACGCGTTTGAATATGGGGGTGACTATACTGATCGCCGTTTTAGTAGGCCAGGCCGTCTAGGTGCTGATTTTGTATGGGATGAAGAGTATAAGGTATTATGAACACTCACATGTCCATATTTGTATGTAGAGAAACTGTCACTGCACCTTGTAGGATGGGCACATCACACTCTCTTCTGAGTGTCGCACTGTGTACGGTGTGCATTGTATGTGTTGCATATGATTTCAAATATTTAAATGTTGTAACAGGGAAGAATTTCAAGTCTGTTGTATACATGTGAGTATACATAAACATGTCCGATAACGAGCTTCACATTGTTCTTGTCTGTGGTGTAACCAGTCGTGTAATGCTTGGATGAAGATTTGCGTTGCTTGAAAAGTATCGCACATGCCGCTGTCTGCGACTGCGTACACATACTCACCAATACTAAACCAATACATATACATCTCATGTGACTATATACTCGACACTGTGTTTCTGTCAGTCGTTCCACATGTGTTGTTGATTTATTCCGATAGCAAATGCCATTTATGTTTATGCATATTCACACAGGCCTTACTTATCAAACACACACATATTATTCATTCACAGACAATCTCATATTGACTCATAATACCTCACAAACAAATCGTTAGGGTTACGCGTTGACACACATTGTTAAAGGAGATATCTGGCATGAAAAGAATGGTGGACCACTGGCCAAACCAAACGTAGGCGTCCGGAAAGGAGATGTACTCGTGGCTATTAATAGACGACGTCTGAGCAAACAAACGTAAGTATGATCCTACTGCCTTGGTCAAGATTTATATCCTCCATGTGTTTGTGCTTGTACGTTTGCGTTGCACGGCTTTGAGCATTATGCACGTATATGCGTGTGCTAGGAGAATAAGATATTGAAGTTGTACATGAAACATATGAGGATTGTAGCCTACTGTAGTACCCAATCTTCACACATAATGTTTATCCATATGCAATAGATCGAAATAGCAAGTTGTATCTGTATATATAGTCCCAAATATTTCCTCAGATCAACCCGACGTCTTACGCATAAATACAATTGAACTTCCAAACACAATGCTGCATACAAATACGTTCGCATTTTTAGGTCACCGAATGAGATGTTATTGGGATTAGAACGCACTGAAGTGCTCCTTAGCTTCGTCAAACGCCCGCGTACAAAGGTGAAGTCGACAGCCGTACCTACTCCATCTACACTTACGGATGCACCTACAGCACTCCGAGATAATTCAACAGAAACACAAATCCACGCCCTTTCTCACACAGCTCACGCTTATATGCACGTTCGCCCCCATCCTCACGTACGCACATCCCCATCCCCAGCGGAAACAACAAATGCCTATAGTAGCACACGTTCACACATAAACACAAAGGCTCATAGTTCAAAACCCAAGAGTGGGAAGTCCGTGACTACTGCGCCGAAAAGAAGTAGTAAACGAATGGTGAGTGTGGGTAAAGATAAAAAAGAAAAACCGACAAGGAAATCGAATTCACAAACTGAAAAGGAAGGAATGAGAAAACACAAGAAAACAGGGTCGGCACCAGCGAAGGATATTGCACATCGCGTACATGTACGAGTGAAATGTATTGACTCCGATCTGTATGCGAGGTATAGGGATCACATCACAGACTCTCGTGCGATGGTTAATTGTCGTACCAAAGGACGTGTGGGATACGTTCATTTACCTGATATGGAGCGTCTTGGATTTTCAGAATTCCATCGTCATTTTCACTCGGAGGTGTGCGCTTGCATGCATATTGGCTATGATGTGATGCATATATTGGTTTGAGGAAAATTGTTGTGCGCATTGTTCCTGTCTTATTTTTCTATGTAGCCTGATTTTATTGTGTCACGGTGTAATACAATCCGATCCAATTTGATTTATGTTATGTTTGTGGCGTTCTGATTGTGTGCGTGGCTATTCGTTTCTATGCCTGTGTGTACAAATCGTAAATTGATGTAATTGTGTTGGTTATTTTACACTATATTTGACAGAGCCGACGCGAAGGTTTAATCATTGACGTGCGAGGAAATACTGGAGGATACATCAGTGAATTGCTCCTGAAGACGCTTGCAATGCCGAACCTGGCAGTGGAGGTACGACTGTGCATGCCTGCAAGCACACATGCATACATGAACGCAAGCACGCGCACACTTATATACACAGAACACTGATAATACATGTACAAGCCTATTTAACCCACTGTACACAAATACACGAATATAGTGATCACAAACTTGTACACACATACTCACAAACGTATATATGTGTACATATACGCCAATTGCCTAGCAATTTATCAATTGTATTACATGTACTTTAATTTAAGACCGTAACTAAGAGGTGAGTAGAGGCAATACCTTTCACATAGTACTTCTAGATGGTGTGCTGGCTTTCTACTGGAGATGTTTGTCGGCTGCGAGCGCAAAGATTAATAAACAGATACGCACTGTAGCCTGCAATCCTCGCAGATTTAAGTAAATGCACAAACCTCTACTATTGACAGATCTCTAGATATGGTGTACCAGTACCCTATCCGACAGCCAGTGTTTCTGGTGCTATGGTGATGGTTTGTGACGAATTTACAGGGTCGGATGGAGATTGCATTGTGCAGGCTTTCAAGGTATGTTCTCTTTTATCTGTTCAACTTATAAGTTAAGCACCTATCGTCACATGTACATGTTTACTTCCATGCACTCAAATATTAACTTTTTCACAAAATCAGACTTTAAAACTCGGCCCGGTGGTGGGGAGACGTACATGGGGAGGAGTGGTGGGTATGATGGAACCAAGTTTGCTGGTGGATGGAAGCCAAGCCACGCAGGTACCTATAGTTGCTTTTGTGAGGCATTTGCGAGGAAATCATTTTGTTGTTTGCCGGGGTGGAAGTAGGATTCAATCGTAATTTTGACAGGAACGCGCTTATATGTTCAGATGTATTAGAATTCTCTGTCTAGCTCGGTGTATGTGTGAATTCTTTGGTTACTTTTATTGCATAGAGTGCAGAATAGCACCCAACATACCACATTAAGTCACGTCTACCACACCGTTTGTTGTGTGTGCGCATTTGAGATCGTTGAACGTTTGCACAAGTGCAAGAGTAGATAGAGACTAATTTTCTCGTCTATCATGCGTTGTACAGCCTGAGATAGCTATTGAATTTCTGGATGAGTCCGTAGGAGCAATCGAAAACCGAGGTGTGGAACCCGATATTTCGGTATTGCAAACACCGCAGGACTACATGCGCGCCAGGTGAGTAACAACCTGTATTAGCGATAAAACTATGCTTTATATTCTAATGATGTTTACTTGTTATTTTTGGACCTCTCATACGCCACACCTTCACATTTACAAACGTGATACCAACAACTTCTTATAATACTGTATGTTGACGCTTACTTGTTTAATCGGCGTTTCTACTGAAATAACACAGAGATACCACTCTTGAAGAAGCTACACGTGTAATATTAGAGAAGCTCGCGGCGCAACCAAATCCCTTCACCGCGATGACCAAACTTCGAGGTGCAACGCAGAGAGACGTTTTACTTCCAACAGAGTGGCCATTCACACTTCATAACAAAGCCTAGATTAGTGCACATAGTATAGAACTTGAAACAATGTATAAAGTAGGTGGGAAACAATAGAAAATCATATAGACTTAATGATGAGGAAGGCCTTAATATGTGACGTTGGTAGAATACACTAGACCTGACTACTGTATAACGATATGCCTACTTCGTACACAACTTGCAGCCAGATGTTCAGTGAGGGTGCCACTCAAAACTACTAAGCCAACAAAGTTTTCTTGAAAACATATTTTACCTCGACACATCGCTTGGTAACTATAACTTTCATAAAAGCATCGATATCCTGACGACATCATAAAATTCTCGTAGTGGATATTTTCTTACGAAAGTGTTGACTTTGAAAAATTTAAGAGAGCTATTTCGACTCTGCAAAAAGTCCGCCTCCTTCTGTACGTGGAATAATTCTATCTACGACATCATAAAATCCTCGTAGTGGACATTTTCTTACGAACGTGTTGGCTTTGAAAAATCTAAGAGGCTACTTTGACTCTGCAAAAATCCGCCTCTTAAATTGAGTGGGCCAAGAATCGATAACCATCATTTTATGCCTAATTTTTTCTGTACGTGAAATATTTCTAGCAGTTATTCTTCTCGACTGATTTCGTCTGGTGTGCTTTGAACATTGAAGAATCCTTGTCCTTCCTTATAGTGACCTCGTGGCTTTGGCCCGGTATTATCATTGGCGGTGGGTCAGGTTGTGGGGGCAAATTTGCGGTTGTACAAATTGAGGAACGTCGAACTCGCGGATCGTTCGGTAATGCAAGGTAGTTATCCTGATTGTTTACAGAGTGCATTATCGTGTTCTGCGATTAAATATGAATTCTTCGGGAACCGTGCAGGTATATAGATTGACAAACGTACCACAAACATGATACTGCCGTATTATGACGAACGACTAGTAATAAATCTGCTCATATGATTGATGCGGAATATATTGTGTGCACAGTACAGCCAACTTACACTGGCTTCTCCGTCGTTGTCGACCATCCTTCCGTGAATGGTAGAATACACAGGCTTCGAGCACAAGTACAAGCTATAAGTCGAACACGAAGATCGTGGCAGCCATGGACGAAAAGGTTAAATACGATACTACAAAACAGACCATAAAATGAGAAAGAGAGTGTGAGTGAGTGAGTGAGTGAGGAGTGTGTATGTATGTGCGCGCGTGTGTGCGGCAGGAAAATGACGATAAGAACGACGCAATGGGCAGGGTAGGCGCCAAGGGCAGGTGTGATAACGTAGGTGCACAACGTGGACGTGCAACATAGGCGTACAGGGCAGAATATGAAGTGCAGAATATGAAGTGCAGAATAGACGAACGTACAAGGCGTTGTTGCAGTGTAGTAGAAGTTCAGAGAGGTATGGAGGGAGGAAGCCGTTATGCAGTGCTATGTGCGTTTTGTTAAGTCTCTGCAACAGTTTTCGTTTTGTGTGCGTGAGGAGTGATGTAATGCGGTTGTTTTAAATAACTATGTAAACAACACTCTTGATCTGAATGAGGGAAGGGATACGAATGAATAAAATAGACTGATTAAAACAAACTTTGATTGGAAAAATAGACAATACAATAACAAAACAATCATTCAAGTGGGCCGCTTCAAGATTGAATAATAATATTATTTACTCTGAATAGTTTGTTGAATCGTATATTTGAACAACGAACGATACATAACGAAAGATGTCGTCACTGTGCCACAAAAAGCAGTGTTGAGTACACTAGAAAATATTTAATTCAAATTAATTTGTTCATAAAAAAATTTTAATATTATTTCATGTAGGGAATGGTGCTATATAGAGTATATAATCAATATTCAATACTCAATACATTAAATATATTCAGTATATGATTCCTATGGATGAGGCATCTATCACGTCCAAGGAGCTTTTTGTGTAAGTTTGTATGTTCCGTGAATCCATACCATTAATCAGAAATAGAATAATTAATCATAATATTATGAATATTGATATAACTAAATAGTACTGAAACTCCAAATATATTCAATAAATACGAATAATGTTTATTGATTTGAATTCAAGAGGAGGAGCACAGCCACACAGATAGATGAGTGTTCAGTTAAATGTATGGGACGGACGAGCACAGCCACACAGATAGATGAGTGATTGTTCAGTGAAATGTATGGGACGGACGGACGGACGTTTGGTTGGGCGGGCTCTCTCTCTATACTGCTTTCGCTTGCTGTGGTACTTATGCTCTGCTACGCTCATATATCGTTATGCAAATCTTGCTGTCCAGCACAACACAATAAAACACCCATACACACCCACCTACACACTCATATACACATACACACGTAAAAGTAAACACGTAGAACAAATCACTAAGTTTACGTGATTGTTTGAAGCATACTCGATTTTCTAACCCTTCACAGCAATATATTGTAGAGAACGAGAAGGAGTGACTCCTATCGCCGTTTGCTTTATTTTTTTCGTTTAATTTGAGAGGGACAGGAACAGAGTTTTTCTTCCCTACTAAATAGTTTGTCTAACCCTCATCGCCTTGATTCAGACTCGTGCAGATAACTCTTCAGTAGTGTTTCCATCACTATCCGTTGATCAAAAAATTGAAAAGCATGACATTAGGAAAGGATCTCACCCATCACAGCCCCGACATAGAGGTAATTAACTACGAATAGAAGAATTAACTCGGTACAATAAATCCCTCGTAGAGCAAGAATACATCGAATCGAATCTATAACACACCAGATAGAATCCCTTTCTCAACTGGAACTCATGGTGTACATGCAAGAGTGTTTGTTTTCGTAGCTATCTGTGTCTTTCTCCCTCTGTATGTGTATGAGTATGCACGCACGCACCCATGCTAGTATATGTATTTATGTATGTGCGTACTAGTTTGTGAGTACCTGTGTTTGGTGGTTTGGCTGTCATTATGAATGATACTGGTCGTCTGTTTCCCCGCTGTTTTTACCAATTTCATGCTAGCATAGCAGACAAAGTTCACTCATGTTCGCTTCAAAGTTGACAAGTCTTAATTACATTTACAGGGGCTGTTGGCACTGAACCCAACTGTGAAGTCTCGGGCAAACCTCGTTCCGACCACAGTCACCAAGGGAGCACGAAAGTATTGGAAGCGTAATGAGCAAGCCGGTTGTGGGGTAAGTGGCTATGTCTATGGTGACAAACTGCTGAACAATGTTCGTTCTTCATTTTCAGCATTGACACATGCCACTATACAGTTGGTTATTCTCAAGTGCAACACCTTGTGTATACATGCGTACATGCATTCGCTATACCCAGCTATAATCACAATTCAAAAGGAGTAGATGAAAATATGGGTAAACGTTTTTCCCAAACCAGTGCTCTCAAACGTTTACGTAAAACGAAACACAAATACCACAAGCGAGACGATACGCAAGCATGTGCGGTTCAATTCACACGTGCGCCCAAATTTACATCTCCTCAAACGTACAAATGTATATAGACTTGTTCTGATCTGACCAACAATTTCGACGACGTCAAGCACACGACACTCAGTGAACGCGGTGCATTGCGAGAATCTTTGAGGTACTACCGTGTTAATGTATTCTGAATACACACTTTGTTGGAAAACTACCATAAACTATCACTATAGTCTAATACATCTTGTAATAGATAATTCGTGTAGTTCGTGGTGTTTGTGTGTTTACACCCATACTCAAATCATTGTTGTATTGCGTTGGCACACACGTACCCCAACACCTGAACCAATAATAATCGTGCCTATGTAAGACATTTTATACAATGCATTTACGTCTAAAATACACCACATCTAGGAGTTTACGAAAATTGCCTGAAGTATTACATTTACGGATTCGGATTTCGTGTTGTTGTCTCACACATTACAAGTATATCCCTAAACTATTTACACATATGCAGGTGCTTGAAGTGTGCGGATGCGCCATGCCAGAAAAGTTGTCCCACCCAGTTGGACATCAAACAATTTATCAGCATGATATCAACTCGGAATTATTACGGTGCTGCAAGGGAGATTCTCTCCGACAACCCTTTAGGGTTGTCTTGTGGTATGTTTGTCTGTTCATACGTATATTTGTATGATTATTTATGTGTGTACATCACATACCACTTAGTCCCGAGTTTAAGTACCATCGATTTGTCTGGTATGGGTGACGATAATACACAACCGCACACATTCACGCACCATCAACAGTAACGTAATATAAACACGTGTACTCTCGCACGTCCAGGAATGGTTTGTCCAACGTCTGACCTATGTGTGGGTGGATGTAATCTGGATGCGTCTGAGGAGGGTGCCATTAACATCGGTGGTCTTCAACAGTTCGCGGTGGAGACTTTCAAAGCTATGAATCTTGTCCAAGTACGTACAAAATATATCTGCGAATATGTGCTTACAGATAGTACAAGATGCGAACTTACATACCTAGTCAGACAGACATACAAGTTGTATACCCATGTGTACTTTATAAAAGTATTATATAATTTTCGGATCCCGATAAATACTTTGACCTATACATGACACATAACACAAACAGAGGCACACAACGTACCCAAACATAGATACGAACATGAAGAAGCGCGAGTGATACAATCCATATATCATCAATGAAAACACTACCCACGTGTTGGTACATATTCGGGTTCTCACATTACAATTCTTGAACCAAAAGTATCTGGCAAGTAAACTGAACTCATACGTATTTCCTATATAATCAAACAACGAATATTGCAGATTCGTGACCCTGGTCTACCCCCTGTGGATCAACTTCCAGATAGCTTCCAGGCTAAAGTTGCGCTTATTGGGTGTGGGCCTGCGTCAATCTCATGTGCGACGTTTCTTGGTCGTTTAGGATACACCAATGTGACTGTTTTTGAGAAGGAAGAAAGTAAGTATGACAGTTACAGAAACATTGGCATTAATATGTGCGTTTTATGCCTATTGCATGTGCTCCTCCTTCTCCAATGTGAACTGTCTGGATTGCCATTTGTGCATCAATGTTATAACATATGTCGTAATCGTAAAATGTACATGTCACTTTATAGTTAACAGGCATACCCGTACAAGTACACGTACTCGTTTACAGCAATATGCATACATGTTTATGTACACACAACAATCACATGAATATGTTGGATACGAATATTGTATGTAGTATTGTATATGATACTGTAGTGCACACAAGCAATGTCATTTAACAGGTGCCAACACATCCGTGCACGTTAGATTTTGGTGGCGGTCTATCCGCATCCGAAATCCCTGAGTACCGTCTTCCCTTCGATGTCGTACGGTGGGAGATACAGCTGATGCTTGACCTTGGTATTAACATAAAATATGGTAAGGCTCTGGGCAAAGACTACACTATACAATCCCTGAAGAAAGATGGATATGAAGCAGTGTTTGTCGGGTGTGGATTACCCCAACCAAAAACTATACCTACTTTTAAGGGTCTGACTGAAGATCAAGGGTATTTCTCATCGAAAAGCTTTTTGCCAAAAGTGGCTAGTGCTAGCAAGGTATTTTTCTGCCCTACGCCAATACTTGTACACCCGTTACATGTCCTTAATGGTACTGTACAAAGTTGTTGAGCGTGAGTTGCTCAAAGTCTAATCCATGACATAGTGAGCGAACACGTGAACAATACGTACGTTTGTATCGGAATATGTGATAGGTTACTTATGGACTACATGTATGTATGTGTTGAACCCGCCGTGATTACAGGCAGGTATGTGCGGTTGTAAGAAGACCAAACTGCCCCGATTGACTGGTAATGTGATTGTATTGGGAGCTGGGGACACCGCTTTCGATTGTGCTACGTCTGCCTTGCGATGTGGTAAGCATACGGATTTATTAATCATGTGGACGTATTTGTGATCACAGCTTCTAAGAGATATGCACGGTGACACGATTTTTAAACTATGTGCTTCTAATATAGGACCAGATGAACGTATTGAAAAGCTGATGTATTTCATTATATTTGCAATGGTTAATCAATTATATTTGCAATGGTTAATCATTAGGTTCGTTACTGAATGAACATGGTTATGATGCACAAACACACATATCACGTATACACATACACCCACACACGATATAAACTATATTACGTAGGTGCTCGAAGAGTTTTTGTTGTCTTCCGCAAAGGGTTCACAAACGTCAGAGCTGTACCTGAAGAGATGGAACTAGCCAAACGTGAAGCATGTGAGTTCATACCTTTCGCCAGCCCCACCAGAGTAATCACAAATAAGAGTGGACATGTGACTGCCCTAGAGTTGAATCGAACAGAGCAACTAGAGGATGGCACTTGGGTATGAATATATATGTTGTATTGTAGGCATTAGGCATATGCATATACGGGTTTTCTCTCGCAATGTCGATTCTCTTACCAAACTAGCCGCATGTACTGGGAGATTGACCAGCTCAGATGTTCTATGGCTATGTCTCGAACCATATCTATGCGTATTGGATAGCTACAATACTGAAAGCAAATCTTAACACAGTCATGGTTTACATCATGTATTGTTCTCCTTATAGGCTGAAGATGAAGATCAACTAATGCGTCTGAAATGCAATTACATCATTTCCGCTTTCGGGTCAACACTGGAAGATAAGGTACCTTAATGCAAGGCTACATGCCCTATTCACTGACTCAGTTTTTCTTTCGCGAAATAAACGTTATGGCTTTGTATATGTACATACGAAACAGGCAATGATTGATGCTCTCTCACCTATCAAAATGACTTCTTGGGGTACGCCGAATGTTGATCCAGAGACAATGATGACGTCAGAGGAGGGAGTGTATGCTGGGGGAGATGTTGCTGGCGTGGCGCAAACTACGGTGGAGTCGGTGAATGACGGCAAAATTGTATGTGAGGCACACAAATACATGATTCGAGTTTTCTCAAGCTCAAACACCTACACGAAGCGAAATGCTTGCACGAACGTACTTCTCACTTATAGTCCTCTTTGATATTTTTCTGTAAACAGGCGTCGTGGAATATACATCAGTATATCCAGGATAGTTATGGAGTAGATGTGCCATCAGTACCTACACTACCACGATTCTTCACGGACGTGGACAAGGTCGATCTGTCTGTGACTGTTTGTGGTGTAAAATTTCCTAATCCATTCGGGTAAGCACATACTGTAAAACATGAAATATGCGAATACGTGAGCGAGGCAAGTGGTCGTGTTTTCCCAACATACTGCATAAGAACGCACATGTGTTTATCTGAACAGCACGAAGTTCTTACGCATAAGTTGTGCAATCCGACAGTGAAACATCACTACTTCCAAAGTTTTCACCTACTAGTTGAGCAGACTGGGAATCAGTTCTCTCCTTGTAGCTTTTTGATCCATTGCGATCCAAGTTTCATATGTGAAGTAGATGTACTCATAGTACTCATATTGCTCCTCAGACTGGCTAGTGCGCCCCCCACGACTTCCGCTCCAATGATTCGGCGCGCTTTCGAGGCTGGATGGGGATTTGTATTGACAAAAACATTTGTACTAGATAAGGTATGATAAGTTCAGAATGTGATTGATTCTCATGCATACACAGGCGGGTAGAAATATATTATACGGTACTCACACCCGCACTAGTGAAATGCCCAGGTATTGGTATTGTGCAGAATATTTACAAGTGTAATATATAGCATACCCACAAAGCGAGCAATACTATCGCCGCATACCCATGACCCACCCACCCACCGATCCACCCGCCCACAATTTGGTCGTCCATTCACTACCACAGTTATAACACATACACATGCATTTCCATATATAGGACAGCGTTGTGAATGTGTCACCTCGTATTGTTCGTGGGTCAACGTCAAATCACGTATTTGGTCCAGGACAAACTTCGTTTCTCAACATTGAACTCATCAGTGAGAAGTCAGCCTCTTATTGGCTCACATCTATCACTCAACTAAAGCGGGACTTCCCAGATCAGGTATAATATGATCACATTGTACATGTACACATACACTGTCACTATAACGTTCGTTCCTTCACACGATAAAAGAGGTTATTTCAATGGCGTGATGTTATACGGTCACGCATATTTGGAATTTTCTGTACGTTCATATTTTTATGTACGATAGCGAATAGTGTCGTTTTCTTACCTTTCAGCATCTCTGTTAAGTCACTAATTATTTACTGATACCAGTTCCTCAAGTCAAGCTAACGCATGAGTACGTATGACGTATGGTGATATGTATGGAGATAATGCGACACATCTTATATATTTAGTCAGCTGTGCGTGTTCATAATTTCAATGACTTATGCTCATCACCCATCGCTCACACATACATGCTCATATGTAAACTGTGTGCCATGTGTATAAAATAGATAATCATTGGCAGTATTATGTGCGGGTTTGACGAATCGGACTGGACAGACCTGGCTAAGAAAACGGAAGCTGCTGGTGCCGACATGCTTGAACTAAATCTTTCATGTCCCCATGGAATGGGGGAGAAGGGAATGGGCTTAGCATGTGGGCAAAGAGAAGACCTTGTGCGTAACATATGCAAGTATGTGTACATATACGTGCCAACGTATTTTTGTCTCTCTCTCTACGGTCTCATATGATGAAAAATATGTAGAGGCGTAAATCCTTGATATTAACATGTACGAGTGACGTATGATCTGAGAGTTACTTCATCGATGTCTTTTCCTTCTCCAAAGTTGTTTGCATTGCATATCTACATTTATCAAACATATCTTCCTTCTATGCATGTAGCCATTGCATGGTATTCACGATCCATGCAAGTTTGTGAAGAATTCGTTTTCCTTGCTTTTTATTGCTGCTATAGATGGGTGCGAGCTGCTGTGAAAATTCCGTTCTTCGCCAAACTCACACCAAACGTTACCGACATAACCGACATCGCAAAGGCCGCACAGGTATAAACCCTAAGGCTAGTATACATTGATTCGCGCCAAGTGATTATTAACACACGTGCACAGCTTTGCAGGTTATCACGAGCCGTGTGCACACGCCTGTGTATGCACAGCTACAGGATACAAATACAATATATCCGAGTTCGACGCTTCATATATACAAATATATATGTTTTGCACATTCGGGTATTCAGATTTTATCATGCTCGATTATAAGATTTGTATATATACAAACCAACAAGTAGGATGGGGGTGCAGATGGTGTTACTGCTATCAATACAGTATCTGGCCTCATGAACGTGCGTGGTGATGACACTGCTTGGCCTGCAGTCGGCGATGATGGACGTACCACGTACGGCGGTATGTCTGGAAATGCGATCAGACCTATCGCGCTTAGAGCTGTTTCTGCTATCGCTAACAAACTGCCAGGGTTTCCAATTTTAGCCACCGGTATGTATAAGATGGTTTACGTTTGTTTGTATAGGAGAAAGCAATAGTCGTATTTCAGTATTTGCGTAATGCACGTAGCTTTATCAAAATAAGAGCGAAGTACCTACTTTCTTGGTGTCTAAATGCATGTGTGAAGTGCGGATTTATGTATTATATGCTCGTGCAAGATGTTCCTAATAGATGAATACTCCAATGCATATATGTGTATTTATAGGGCAAACTGTTTTGCAACTTATGTACAAATATGAATGCACATACGAAACATAGGTGGATGTGATAGTGCGGATGTAGCACTACAGTTCTTCAAATGTGGTGCTAGTGTTATGCAGATATGCAGTTCAGTTCAAAACCAGGACTTCACAGTCATTCAAGACTACATTACAGGCCTGAAGACTCTACTCTTCCTAGAAACAAGAGAGGATCTGCGAAACTGGTATGCAGTGTGTGAGATAATACATCTATTTAGCTCCGAAATGTTGTTTGTTAGTATCACTGTCAAGATCTACAGTTCAAAACACACTGAAGTATTTATGAATCTAACTTGCTACGAATGTATATCCCCAGAAGTAAAAAAGCAACGTATTTCCTATATATTCGATTTATGCTTAATTTTAACGCAATCGCGTGCAGGGATGGTCAATCGAGACCCACACCCAAGCATCAAAAGGGAAAACCCGTGCCAGTTCACAATCTGAGTGGAAAGACACTGCCAAGTTTCGGACAGTTCTTGGTAGAGAGAAACGCAATCATTGCCAAGAATAAATTGACCGAGTGTGAGAAGAATGGGAGTGTAGGCACTAGTGCATATAGGCCGGCACCGCAACCTGTCAAAGCACCGCCAAAGGTGGAAGAGGTATGTACGTGTCAAATGGGTTATAACATGATGTCTTTGTATGTAGTTCAGATAACTCTGTGAACTCTTTGAGATAATATGGATGTTGGTATAGTGACAACTTGCATTGGACAGTTCTCTACGAAGAATGAGGGCCCGTACGGCGAAAGATATTTTGTATTCGTCATTGTGGCTCTATATCGAACAGAAACTACTGTCGAGTTAATGAATGTGTAGATTACTGTATTGGACGATACGTACTGCACGCTCATACAAACGTGACATACGCCTACATGCGTACATAGCACAAGATTTCGGTATTTATGACTAAATTTATAGCACTATGTTCCAACTAGGTTATTGGGCGGGCTCTGCCCAAAATCGGGGCATATACAAAACTTACCAACAAAGAACAGGTTGTGGCGTTGGTGGATGAGGATTTGTGTATCAACTGCGGAAAGTGTTACATGACTTGCAATGACAGTGGCTACCAGGTATATATGCATGTCCACTGACATGAACGAATAGGTTCAGATCTGCTTTTAATTCGGTTATAACTACATTTTGTGTCGCACGTATTTGATCACATGTTTGCCAAGAATTTACTACCGTCACATATACTCACCAGTATTCTCAAATTTATGTTTTAAGGCAATTCGATTTGATGCCAAGACACATCTACCGAAAGTCTCTGACGACTGTACGGGATGTACTCTGTGTGCCTCTGTTTGCCCAATTATTGACTGTATCACCATGGTGAAGCGAACCACGTCTTACACACCCATAAGGTATGCATGACCGATTTGCATATGAATATAAATATGATATATGTGATGTGACGTAGGTGTACATTTGTGTGTCAGCCGGTGCGCAACGCGTTAATAAATTGCTACTACATATTTGATTCTAAATAATGTGTGCATACACATGCAATTCGTGTAGGTATATAATTTTTATATGTATTAATACATATTGCTCTTAAATTCATTCTTACACAGGGGTATTCCACTTGGCCAAAACTAAATGCACGAATGGCTCCCGAGTCCCGAGGGAGATTAGCAGACAATAACTTAACGTCAAGAATTATACAAGTAAAGATAAAATAATGATAATATATAAAGTAATAAAAATACTAGCGACGCAGATAAGGCAATAGAAGAATAACATCAATAGAAATGATGAGCATAACCGCAAACACAAAGTGTATATAACATGACTTGACCATACGAACATGCTTACAGGACGTATTGCAGTTAACGGAAATTGTATACCACGCTTCCGTAAGGAAACTACATACGCACATGTCAATTTCAGTGAATTTGCATAGATTGCTATAAATGGCCGTATTCGTTAGATTGCTTATCTAGTCATAACTTCGTTATAATCACTTGCAGACCGTTGTTTGACGGATATAAAAAGTGGAATAGATAATTGGCACACAAGAGATGGAAAATGTATAGTTCTAACGAACACAACATTCACTATCATAGAAAAATACATCTAATGTACGCCCAGCTACAACGTTTTTCGCATGTGCACTAGTGGAACTGAACAGAAAGATGCCCTCTATAGGACGTACGTGCGTATGCACGGATGTGTGAGTGTGCGTGTGTGTTAACGTATGCGTGCGGGTGAGTGAGTGAGTGACTGTCTGATGTGAAACTCGGAACATAGTAGAGCGAGCAGTCTTGAATGCAGCAACCAATACACATTTGAAAGCACAATGCAGATAAAGGAAAGATTTTATCTGTATCGTCTGATCAGTATCCGGTTATCATCAACAACTGTTGTTTTCCCATCTTGTGCGTTTTTTGTTTCCGTGCTCTTGTTCTTGCCCTGGCTTCATGTATAGCACAATAATTAGCCCCATTTACACATAAACTTACATCATACTATGCCAATTGCGTATATAAAACGGGAGTGTTAGTTGGCCGTGCGCGGCGTAACCCAGCCACTATTTATCATTGAGTCTACGGTCTGCTTGAGTGTAACATCCAACGGCGTATACTGAATCCCCAGTTCTTTAATTGACTTAGTGTTGTCAAACGTAAATGATTTGGTAATCGAATTGTATGAATACTCGCTAAACAAAAGTCGGCGTATAGTCGGCGCAAAGTTGGTTACCTGCCAGGGTGCACATGTATACGTGTAAGTACTACGACTGATATATATTCTCTAACGGTGCCTATACATGACATAACGCGGAACTAAATATAACAGATACATGAACCCACGGGTTTACAAGTAAAGAACAGAATTCAGTTTGATGACTGACATCAAAATCAACTCATATATACTGACACAGGAACGCACTGAAACAAATTTTAACAAAATCATTACACTGTACATAGTTGAACCGATTTCACCTTCGCTAGGGATACAATCCAATCCGATGGGTAAGGGGAGGCATCCATCACGTAGTTAGGATATAATCTCTGACAACGTGCGCTAAGCTCAGGGATGTAAATACTTTTTGGCATCCCATTCAAGATGTATCTCTGCCCACCTGCCTTCTCCAGCGCAATAGCATTTACGTGAGCTGTAGCTACATCTTGAACATCTACCAAACCAGAAGTAATGTTATACACTTGTCGGCCTAAAATAATATTACGCACAAGATTAACGGACGCCTTTGTGTGTGCGACAGTCAAAGGAACACCCAGCGTTATGTTAGGGCAAATGGCAGTAACATCATATTGTGCCCCCTTACACTGATCCCATATCAATTTCTCGGCTGTTACTTTCGCAACACCATATGCATCGCCATTCTCCACCGTACTGAAGTTATTAAAATCTGCTTCAGAAAAGGCAAAACCGTCTTCCGCATCCAAGTTATATATAGCGGCAATGCTTGAGGTAAACACCAATCGTTTTACCGACGCAGAACTTGCTTTCTTCAAACTGTTCAAAACATTCTGCGCACCGTGCACGCTTGGATCAACAATCTCTTTCTGTGGATTTTTAGATCCCATTAGAAGGACAACAGCGGCTGTGTGTACGACCGCATCCGCACCATTGAATGCACTATCGTATGACGACTCCTTAAACAAGTCACCGCTAAAGAATGTTAAACGTGATGCAGCATTGCCCTTCGCCATGGCACGTAGGTGAGACGTTTTGACTTCATTTTCTATGTCACGAACAACTGCACGGACATGATAACCCGCATCCAGCAGCTTTTGTACCACCCAGCTACCAATGTAACCAGACGCACCGGTCACAGCGACGATTGACTTGCCATTATTAGGCTTAACACACACCATTCTCTCTCAATATGCTTTATAGCCCACTTTCGTAATATTTTCTGTATTCTATATATGTGCTGCTTTTGAATTAAATTATTAAAGTACCGAACTTTCATGTATATAATATCAAAGTACCGAACCTTCATATATATTTAAAAACAGTTCGGTACGTCCTCACGCACTAACAGCAACAAAACAAACTGTACGTACACAAACACACACACACACACACACACACACACACACACACACACAC
>JAWQFL010000001.1:3545100-3561589 GCA_033442365.1 Creolimax fragrantissima
TTGTGTGTGTGTTTGTGTGTGAATGAGTTGCTGGACATGCAAGGGCTTCAAAAACTGCCTTCTTCTTCTGTACACTTTATTTAAAAATTTATTATTGAGTTTTACAGAATAAATAGAAAAGTGTAGAAGAGATCCTCTCTTTACGAAAGACAAAATATTCTTTTCTTTTATTTATTCAGACCATTGTATTTAATTAAAAGTCTTTAGCGCCATGCACTGTATCTGTACGTAGATTTCATTGGTGGAAGGTAGGTGCTATCGTCACGATCTATATCTATAAATAGAACGTGCTTGTGCAGCGTTTCAAGTTTTGAATTGTCTTTTGTATGTATGTGTAAGTGTGTAAGTGTGCAAGTGTGTAAGCAGTGCACACAGTGAGTGCGCTATGGATAGGACCCTATCAGGGTTGACAGAGTACGTGCACACAGTGTGATATGGGTAGGACTGTATCCGTGTCGGTAAGTGCGTACGCATAGTGTGCTATGGATAGGAGTCTATCCGTGTTTGTGTGCGTACTCATAGTGTGCTATGGATAGGAGTCTATCCGTGTTTGTGTGCGTGTGCTATTTGTGCTGTGGATTGAGTCTATCCGTGCGTTATGGATAGGAATCTATCGGTATTTGCGTGTGTGTGCATTATGTGTGTGTCCTAGTAGGAATTCATTTCGGTGTGCGTGTATCCGATATAGTTTATTTTGTATACCATGTATGCGTCCATGCTAGTGTGTGAGCTGATTGATAGATTCAGACAAACGGCAACATATCGTGTTTTATCTGATACAAATATAATCTGAGTATCCAGTCTATGATGACTAGTACTATAAGAGGTTAGCGGACCAATGATGATTTAGCAGCCCCAGTTTGAACTACACTTAATTTTCTCATGTATTAGCACAATCATATGATTTGGCACAGTCATGTAATGAAAATATAAAGAGAATGATGAGAAAAAACATCTGAAGCAAAGGTTAATGTTCTCAACTTGTTACTAATCAAAAGCAATAATTGTGATTATCATTATATAACGTTTCTTTGTTCGTTTGAAAAATATGTATTCATTTCTGTTGTGCTACTATTTCGCCAAGTTTATCAATACGCTCAAAAATTGTGAAGCTCGTATTTCCTTGTCTGAACTGTACAGAATGATTTATTAGTTATTTCTTTGTAAGTCACTAGCGAATTCATTCCCCTCGTGAGTCACAGTTTCACTTTACCATATATTTCATGCATGAACAACGCGTGTATATGAAGAGGGTAATGACAGGACAGTGGGTTGGTTTACAAGAATCAAAGTAAATCATTCGTTCAAACTGTTAGACCGTCGGTCTTTGTGATAGAGATGAAAGAACGCTGGTTTTATATCATACTTAAACGTGCAAAATATAATTTAATAATGGTGATTTTTTTAGATTAATAACTTTTGAACAGTTAGTTCAAACATGAGTCATTAATATGCGTTCCATCTATTAAGGTGGGGTGTTGTTGACTTAGTACATCAACGTATGATTCTGATTCTTGCCTATTAAACAAAACTGTTCTAATCACGTTCCATTGGCTTACGAAGTTCTTCTTCCGGGCGGCGAACTGATTATCCGTGATTTTCCGATGAGAAGTAGTGAGCATCTGTATTAAAAAATCCAACGAATTTGAATACGCACGGTTGTGATGTTCTTTTAGAAAGCACAACAACTCACTTAAAATCACCTCATATATAGAAAATCGGTATACAACTGTGAATATATATATTCAAACGATAAATTTGATCAAGAACATATTCATGCTTATGAACACGAAGTACACAAATAACTAATTGCATATTTTCCTCATGCACACTTTCATACCTGAAGCATTTGTATTCTGTAGATATGCCTCTCTCGTAGGAGACAGCTGTGAGTACAGTCGAGCTTGCCATCGTTTAGACGACGTCCCAGCACATCTAGAACAAAGTTGCGCAGAAGAGACAATAAAGGCATATACACTTGTAAATATGATGTGTGTTTCATCATATCACACAATGATATCGGTAGATGAACAGAGATTTCATGAATCAACCCACATCTAACGGTATCAATAGCAGCAGAACAAAGTTGTAGATGGCTAGAGATGGGTACGAACATATGCACTTGCACACAATCAAGCTTTCTTCTCAGACATCATAATATATCAATTGCAGATTCACAAAGTTGCATTTCATTGGAACTTTTAGTGTATATGCATGTGCACTAGATTATTATAGTTCGTTTTAATATGTATAGTATGTGTATACCTACCGCGTTTGATTTATAACATACCAACAGGACCTAACGCTGCAAAAGCGTGCCACAGCGGGAGAATACCAAGTTTCTTACGAGATTGCAGTTTGTGTATAGTTGGAAATGCCATTTCATTGTATTGGTTCGCTAGCGGATGTAACCCTGGATTTGCCTGGGTAAATGAGTGAGTGTAAGGAAAGAGAAGCCGTAGGACAAATACATATCAGTTTGAATATCAAGTAATATAGGAGAAATTTTGGAGGCGTGCAAATGGTGGCGTGTTCATGTATATTTTTGTATGTTTATATCTATACCAGTAAATATGAGTAGAGTATGTATGTGATGTGTTATGTATGCGTACATACTCATGTAAATCAATAGCAAGCACATGAACATACTAGTCTCTACAGAACAGTTGTAGGTTTAGATATGGAAATACAAATATCAGCGTGCAAAAAGATTACTGTCCGAATCAAGAACAGAAAAGTAATGAAATATGCATGTGTCGCAGAGAGAATTACTTTTTGTGTTTTTGTACGTGTATGTGTGAAAAGCGAATGACATAAAGAAACGAGGATTGGTATATGGGATATACCAAAAAAAGGATGCAATAAATCTATGTGGAAGGGCTAGGAGAGTATTCTCATATGCTCACACATACACAAATACATTCAAGTACATTACCGTTTCATTTAGGCGATGACATATATCGTAATTCCCACCTGCGTTCTGTATACCCTTGACGTAGTCTTTATCGTCGGTATAGAAGCCTCGATGAAAAAACTGTGGTGTCGTTTCTGCGAAGGCAATTAACGGCGTTGGTCTGAAAACGTGTGAAAATGTCAATTGCAATATTCAAGACTGCTAGTATGCTTCATCATAAGTATGCGCATATATCCTTTTAGAATGATACATCCTGATACACGTGTACTTGCTAATTTGCACACATTATACGACAAGATATATATATATGCTGGTGTCTGCATACGTAAATCTTGATCCTCGCTTCTAAACTTCATCTAATACGTCTTTTATGTATGAAATCACAGCAAGTACTCATCCGATATACATCACTTCATATAACACAAATGTTTGAACAGTTCTTATAGACTAGGTCTGACCTTCACTTTGACATCATGTCATAGCAATTTATGTCTATATTAAAGATAGCGCGGACCAACCTGATGTCCTTCAAGTACCGCATAGCACACGCAACATGTAGAAAAGCTCAAACAACATCCGCACATGCTCTCGTACACCAAATGCCCGGATATTCATAATCCAGGCATGAACTTATACACTTGCACATACTTGGTGTAATCTATTTTCATAAGCCTATCTGATAGTTGATCCACTGAATCTTGGAACTTTTTTTTGTTCAGACGATAGTGCAAACCTGTAGTATGTGTACATCTATATCAAACTATGACTGATAGGTATCGTACATGTATGTCCGATTAATTCGTGCACTATACAACGGTCGCTGTGAGTCATCATGGAACTCCCAACTGCTTGAACACAAGTATACAAATAGGTATTCAGATGTAAGTGTTAACATCCTTCGCAACCAATACGTTGTTGCAAGATATATACATAATATACAGACTTAGTCAGCATACACATTTCATGAACAAACACACTCGTATTCAAGTATCGAACCCAATGCCACTATACACATACATGCCAACAACAAAAATGCATGCAGATGTAGGCGAATATACATGCAGGTATCCATCAGTGTATGCTGTACGACTTTGTTCAGGTCAGACAATCAAACAACTACATGTATTTTGAGGATTCCGAAATACGTTATAGCCTCTCATATTGAACTACAAAAATGTATATAACACAAATGTAGATTTAAGTCTTGCCTGTTCTACTCATGCGTTACCTATGTTGACAATCACTATGTCCTCTCCTTCGGCAGCTGCTAATACTTCGTTCATTACATTTGTAACGACTTGCTTTTTAAGGCTTACCCAACACAGCATGGTTGCGGTGTCCTTCCACCCCAAACAGAACGACCTCAGAGCTTTGCCCATTTTACGAGCACCTATTACGTCATAAGGTGTCCCCCAGACCTGTTCATATTTTGTGCAGCATGAAAGATATGCATCCGTGTGAGTGATGTATTTATATGCTAACGTCGTTTTCATGTGTATAATAATAAATGTCGGTGATTGTAAGTCTGTTGAGAAGCGTCCATGCCTATGAATGAGGTATTCCATACAAGTATCAAATTCTTACTTCAGATAGTGATGTCATCAAAGCGATCGTCACAGCTCTATATCCGAATAATTTGAATATAAAGTAGGTTAGATGATTTCGGTATAGACGAAGGGTGGTATGTGTGTGTATCTATATGGATGCATTTATGGATATTTGTTTGGTGTCGGGTGGACTGGAGAAGGGAGGAAACGGGAAAGTTTGTGTTCGTGGTTGTCGCTGATAGTATCATCTACTCCTGTATAAGTATCCATGGATGATTGGGTGATTTGTTACGTTATCCACTTTAACATAGAGCTGTGGTGGCGTATGTAGTTCACTTTCGACTCTGTACACAATTAAATAACGACTGTAACTTCCGACGCTTGTGTGTTTGCGCTCCGGTTGAATTCCAATATACCTTGTAACCGAATCTCCTACCATGAATATACGTCTTCCTTTTAAAGTGTCTGGATCAAAGTTTGGGAGTGCGCATTGATTTGGTATATAGATACGAACCGGTGTCTCATCCATTGGAACAGTACAGAAGCTCACGTGTCCAAGTCCAAGACTACTATAGCACTGCGTGGTGGATATTGGTACAAGCAGGTAAGAATATATACGCGGGAGCTGGTGTAGGAGTGTATGACTATATTATTCAATATGTAACCCCCCCACTAAAACTAGCGGACTCTACCAAGAGACTCCTCTTCTACTCTACATCACGTAGAGTGGTATATTTAAACTTTATACCATCTTTAGATAATTTAAATAAAGATTCCGTGTCTTAGGTGAAGCCCATTTAATGTTATGCCCGGGTGTGTCTTGCCCTTTTCGATTCGATTTAGATGAAATGGGTACCCACTCTCCGTCCTTGGCGGCCTCCTCTACAAAAAGTATCAACAATTGAATCATTGAATGTATGTTTGTAGACATGATAATTTCACTTGCATATGTTTTCATGTCAATTTTAGCTAGCAAAATGTTTACCCATAATACTGCATACAAACACATGTATAGCATGTACAATAGTGCGGTAAGTTACTCTCCCCCGTACCAATTATTGGACACCTGACAGGAAGAATGGCGCTGGAATCATTGAAGTAGAGAATTGTGTCATTATTGTAATATATGTGCTCAAATACCACATTTACCTGTGTAGGTGTCTAGAGTGCACGCTTGGCGTGTAGCTCGTCCAAGTACTAGTTCCTCGAGATTTGAGGGCATGGTAACCGGAGTCTCCATATGCAAGTCAGCTGAGTAGTACTTATCCTTGTGTTTGTGTTGATCATGTGCGTGGGGGGTGTATTTCTTTGCACCCTTAAATGCAAGTACATTCTCACCCGCTACGGTACCTGTTACAACAACATAGCTATTTTCATTTTCAGCACCACCATTTTTCTGCCAAATTTTTTTGCCATTTTTCGCTACTTTATGTTTACTTTGCGTTCTAGGTATATCATCATATCCAACTATCGATTTCACTGAAGACACACTTAACTTGTTGCGCGTGTTTGTTCCAAAGCTTGAATCGCGGGGAGCAGAGATTTCCTTCATGACATTTCTTTGTTGACTTGAAAATATATTCTCACTCAAAACAATGCGTGCTTTAGGGATGTGAGACTTGATGGAATATAAGCATAGCACGAATGGTCCAGCCAACATAAAACATAAGATCAATGTAAATATTGAAATGTTCGAGTTGTGTCCCTTCATTGTAACTACGTTTCAATAACGAACAACATAAAATGTCCGAATCTTTCCCTCTCAACACCTGTGTGACCACTTGATAACTGCACGTTTATTCATATGTGCTAGCGTGTGCGCAAGTGTATCTCAGTGTATGTGCACGTACATACGTATGTGTATGTGTGTCTCAAGATGGTTTCTGATAAAAGAAACGGTTGCTAAGCAACATTAAAAGAAACCTGTTACAAAGTTATAGACCCCTTTTCGCTTTTTCGCTACAGGGTACTACTGCATTACAGTCTAGAGAAACAAAAGGCCTTGGCATGAAGTCGAGAAACTATAGTAGTATACCGGAGGAAAGCTGTAGGTTCTTGATGTTTTGAACCAGTCAATGTTATCAACCGTGAGTGACGTGCACAAATGTATGTAAAAAGCAACGTTTGTACGTCATTTCGCCAAAATGGTTTCACGAACAATAGCAATAAATCTCACGAACGTAAGAAAAGGTTTGCCTATTGTGTTTGGTTATTGATCTCGTAAAGACAATTGATCTAATATCTGCATGCATTTTGGACTTATTGTGGACACGAAAGAATAACTAAAGGATTGCTAGCTCATCTTGTCGACTTGCCTAATATTCAGTGGTAAGCTGACAAATAAAGGATATCTAGTTTAGTACGTACAGAAATATCGCTTTGTTTCCCGCCGTTCAACATTCACAGGTCTCACAAAGGAAAATACTTGAATCTATGTCTCGACGTAATCTCCGATAGATACAAGTTATTTAATTGATCTAATTCTCACAGACTTCCAGGTCGTTCGTCAAACAGTCTTGCGATATTTGTGATATTATAACCTTGCTTACTTAACAAGAACACCACCCACACTCTACCTCTCAACGTTGTCAATTATTTCGATACTACACAATGTTGTACAAATAGCGGTTCGAAAAAGCCCGTAAAGAGATAAGAATTCCTTCGTTCGTGAAGTATCATCAAAACTGTTTGTTACCTTGCCATGTCTGACAATTTTATTGCACTGGACAAGAAGTTATTAAGAGAGGCGTAAGCAGGTCCGTCTGCACGGACAAGCACGTTTCTGCAAGTGTGTAGCAAAGACAAATACAGATTATAGCGTCTCCAATGTTCGAGGATGCGTGTGCTATTGTGATTACACTTAGATAAGGGGCATACAGCAGTCCGTCTTCCAGCTATACGAAAATTTGATTTTGGGATTTTCGGTTTTCCTAATTTTAAGTTTTAGGGATTACAGTCCTTTTTTGCTCCAAATTTTCGTGTGATTCTATTTCCTCTGTCCCCGGCAATCCAGGCTCAAAATATTTTGGTATTCGTCCCAAATCAACCAAGTTCAGCAAATTTGGAAAATGTCCAAAAAAACGACAGTTCTTTTTCCCGTTTTCATGTCTCAGTTGAATACGTACATATTTCCCACGAGATTTTTTTTTGGATAATTTAGTTCCAAAAGCCAAAAACGTCATCATTTTTCGAAGTCGTCCTTCCGCACATGAATATGGCCTATATAGCCCTTCTTGTAAACGCATTTCATTTCATATATGCTATGTATGTAAGACTTGCATTACTTGACGCATTTAATGCTTATGGGCATTCATTTCTTCCACTGTGTAAGCGACGTGTTCTTTAAATTTTAATCGACGTGTTCTTCATTTTTAAGCGACGTGTTCTTCATTATGGGTGATGGTAGTATCATTAATACGGAAAGTGACGGTCAGAATGACAACAGACCTGAAAAGAAGTACGTGTTCGGGAATGAAATCCCGCTTCTATTTCGCAGTTTCCTGGGAGACGCCACAAGCCTGTTGCTCAGAGATTTAAACACTGGCGTATCTGAACTGGAGAAGCAAGTCTTTGATTTAGTTTGTGAAAATCCAAAGAGTGACAGTTCGACTATAAATCTCAACAGAAGCAATGAAAATGATGCTAACACGAGTTATTGTGACCGCGATGGTGTGCCGCATCCATCATTAGGCAGTGATAATTACCACGAGCCGAATACGGAGAAAACATCTGTTCTCCATTTGTTGCCCTTTCGTTCAAGAGAACAGAGGAAAGATGCTGTTGATAGGAGCTTAGATATGTTTCAAGACGACGGTGCCAATGTTGCTACGGTTGGTGACACTGCAGGTTTCGATACTCCAGTAAGTGGGCGACCTTCATTGTTACAATCGTTTTTGGGTGATTCTGGTAGTAAATTTGCACTTGATATGCGCTCTGCTTTATCCGATTTAGAGAACGGATTACTCAGTGAGATGCTGAGACAGGAACCTCTCTCGATACAAGACAGTGCTGTCGTTGACATGGGAAATGACACTGAAAAAGAAGATGAAAATGGTGGAAGTGAAAGTACGAGTGCACATGTGTCATCTAATGTACTTTCTAACCGGCAACGGGTGCTTTTAGGTGTGCCCAAAGAAGATAAACACCCACTTGCAGGTCGATTTGTAGGTAGAGGTGGGGGTGGAGGTGGAGGAGAAGCCTGGTTTGGAAGCGACTGGACTGAGTTACCACACCAAGGGATCACTAAAGATGACAATGACATGATGGATATGTTTGGGTTTGGTTCAATTCTTGGATCCTCATTGTACGTATCGTGCATATAGATGTATGTAATGTAGTTTGTTATAGCCGTATCATACGAATGTAATCATGTTGGTGCTCTTATAAATATATTTACTGTACGTAAGACAGGTGCTTGAATGTATGTATTCATGAATGCTGAAGTCTGTGTGTGTAATAATTTTACTTGTATCTGTGTGTCGACGTGTGTTCGGTAAACGAACATATGAATAATCCACTTCGGATTAGTTGGCTGTGAAAGTGTGTATCGTTTGTTATAGTTATGCGTGTTTGCGATTATTGCATGCGTGGACGAGTAGAGAATCATTACAGTTTGAACTTGGCGTTGACATATTGAACATTACTGAATACTGTAAGTCTTAGTTTCATTCTCTTGACTGGTATGATTCTAATTGTCTTCTCAGTGGGCGCGTATTCGGCATGTTTGAAGACATGGGAGTACCAATGCGAGGATTTGATTTATCGAGGTAAGGCTTTGTGATCAGCGTATGCGTGATTGTTTTTGTAAATACGTGGAGGAAGGCTTAGTTTGTAGGTTTATTACTCTTTTGTGTTGGTAGGTTTATTACTCCTTTTTGTTGGTTGAATAAGCACTTGTTTACAGCTGTGGGTTCCTACGCACTTTTATTCTGCGACTAAACTACTTTTCATAATCCTTTACATGTTCTGTGTATCTATTTGCTTTTGTAGACTTGTTCACTGAATGTTTACATAATGAAATTTGATAGGTTTATCGTTTGGTGCAAATATTAACTTCTGTCTCCTTCTTGCGTTTGATATGTTTAATTACATGCTATATACAACCACAGCTGCTCCAACGCTTCTTCTCAAACGTTCGGGTCTTCGTCAGGGTACGTAATGGAATCCCGACGGGAAACTATAGATGGATCCGGCACTCGAGTCCTTGAGGTGACCAGGAAAGACAGTAAGTGTACGGTTTATAGTGGGCCCCGTGGTAGTGTAGTTCGTGACTGCAGTGATATCGTGTATACTATTTTGTATTGCTATATGAGAATGTATAATACTATTATATGCAGCATCCGATTCCTGGATGGATGTGTAGTCTTGTTGGTACTTCAGTTTTATGCATACATGATGTACCTTTGCGAAGCGTAGACACATGTAATTGTGCATATTCAGAAAAGCTTTGGCATCGCACATGATGATTTGCATGCATGATTGGTAATGCATTCATTCATGTACAAAATGGACGTGTCCATGTACTGGGATGTAATGTACGAGTACTAGGTAGAGCTCTAAATCAATCGCCCTTCATACAGACGAAAAGACTGTCAAGACAGTGACACGAACCATGTCCGATGGTAAAGTGGAAGTGAGCGAGACTATCACGGACCACAAGCAAGATTTTTTGGGAGATGGAGGCGGCAGCTCTATAAGATCTATCCCGATCGCAAATGAGGATACTCAGAGTATATGCCCTGGTTCGACGGATGATCATAGTAAGGCCTTCGGTGGATGGATGTCATGGCTTTCCCGTGGGTGGAAATGAAAAGCTCATAAACAGTTTATATGTAGCTCTCATTCTCACGTACACGTTCACTCATGCGCACACATGCGTTGACCCTTGATCACATGTAGAATATATGCTGACGGGAGATTGAAAGATCAATCGTAAATGCGTTTTCTATGACAAGGTCACATATGTCTGATTGGCAGTAGTGTTATATGCTTTTCGTCGTCTTAGTCGGGTGCGTGCGGACTTTCGTTTGATTAACCACTACCGTCCCGTTTGATTAACCACTACCGTCGCATATAGTGTCGTTCGCTCTCTCATGCAAGCGCATGTTTTGGCCGTGACGCGTTGTCGTATGGCTGATGTATGTGGTACGTCTCCGACGTCCTATGTCGGTCCACATCGCTTTATGTATATAATTATACTGCATTCGCATACACGAAAGTATAATCAAACGAATTGTTGTTGGAGAAATACCACGCACAAGATTGTCAATTGCATTCTGTTGGTTGATAGTAAATGAATGTAATTGTCGCTGAAAATGTTTCCCTGTAATAACTGCGCGGAACAAATTGTCGGCATGGTTACACTTGCCTATCATCACTCATGAACAGGGGTACCTACATCCACCCACAAATATATCAGATTGAAAGATAAGACAATAAAAATTTATAAGACGAAATATAAAATATGAAACTTCAATGTTTCAATGTTTGAGAGTCCGCATTTCCAGGAACAGAAAAAATTAAAGAGAAACGTATGCCAAACAGAGGTCGCTTCGGGAATTGCTATTCTCACGACCTACAAAATCTGCATAAACCAGTGTATTGTCTATTTAGCGCAAGAAACAAAGACAATTCTACTTCTTTTAAGTAGTGTGCGCAGGCACTATTTTTGTCCTCGTACGTCAGTCATCCTTTGACAAATGAACAAATGTAAGTAAATGCAAGTAATATTTTCTTGTCCCAGTGCATTCTTATATAGTATACTAATAAACGCATGGTAGCAAGTGAATATGAACATTAATCCAAGTTCGTGATTCAGAACGAACTATGAGATATTACCTCGTACTGGCTATACTTTTGCAACAACACAAACATCAGTTGTTTATATACGCTAAACTCTATTCTTGCCTTGCATTAGGGGAGTATTTTATACGTAGCAGGCTCGATAGTGCGGGAGGTTATAGCTTCCCAGCCATGCATCGAATACATAAAACGCACAACGAAGACATGCAGTGGCTCGTAAATTGGAATTTTATTTGGTTTCGTAAGTATATTACACCCTGTCTCCCCGGACCATTCCTAGGCCTGTCTAGGTAGGTACCAATCGGTAATGCCACGCCTCTGACGGACAGTGAATTAAATAAACGTCTCCAGAAACAGGCAAGTCCAATTTATAGAACGTCGGTAGAAGCGCGAAGCAGACAGCTTGCATTCTTTAGAGAAATGTCAATGAGTACTTAAGCAAAGAAGAGGCGTACATATAAACCTCGCTCCAATCATACCATGTAGGGACAATATACACGACACCCAGTCACCTTCAAAAACGCCAATCTCGATTGACTAGTTTAGAATTAAGACGTGTGAACCCTTATCAATACGCCAGAAAGTTTATCAGATCTCACTTCAAGAGTCATTTGTCACAACTCTTTACGTTCACATCCTCAACTCTTAAATGAATGGTCCGTCCCATTCTCTGTGTCTATAAGACTGATTATCTCTGAACATGTGTTCACGAAGAGGAAGCAATATGCGAGATAATCCCATATGAAAAACATCACTCATATTGATCAACTGTGTTCTGAGTTCCTCCTCTCACCCGCTTACTCAAAATTCCTCGTTTTCTATTTGCACACCAAAATAATATCTCACACTTTTCGAATCCTATGTCATAGGGCCTGACGGGCGTCATCCGCTTAGAAAAGCATCCAAGCTCAATTGAGTGCAGTTCAACATACAATGTATCAACCCCAAGAAGTATAAACGTATGGCGACACTCTTATGGCATCCTACAGAAGAAAACCCGTGTGGCCGCGCGCGCGCGTGTGTGTATGCATGCGTACATGTGTGTGCGCGTGTGTGTGATGTATGTATGTGTATAGGTATATGTAAGTGTGTGTAAGTGCATGTCACCGAGTTGTGTGTGGAACTGATCGCAGAAATTACCAAACTTCACCATCAATAGCTCTGTTTCGGCCCAATAACCACGTACCCTGCATCGCCTTGCAGTTCAGGCAGCTGTACACGAACACATTCATTCAACCGAATAGGTATATCTTCACTAAGTCTGTGGTTGCTATAGTAACTTAAAAGATCCACCAACCGTGAGAAAGCTACTTCACCCAGCTCAAAGGTCCCTGTCTCGTCCTGCGGAATCTTAATATGAAGAAGAGTGCCTAAAAACTTTAAAGTAATTATGTATGAGTTTTGTTCTGAATTGTATCTCAGCAACCAATCCCCATTCTTCCTCCCTGCAAACAATTCACACAGTTTGTCGTGTCTCTCCTGCTTTGTCATTTCTAACAGCTCGTGAAAGAACGAACATTCGGTCACAGTGGCGCCATCCATCACCACCCGCCTTTCCTTGGTCTGTATCTGACTAGATGTCCTTCCGGGTGTGTACGAAGAAGTGGAAAAAGTACTATGACCCCTGTCATGACCTGCTACCGACCCTCCGCTACCACCGTTTCGTGTTTGTGTTTGTGTTTGTGGTGAATATGAGTTGGCCTTCTGCGACGTGGGCCGCTGATGCTGGGAATGAGAATTTAAAGGTGGTGTACGTGGTGCGAGATGGTTTGTAAAATTCTGGCTGACACCCTGTATTTGTTGATGCGAACAATTGTTCGGGCTAGATTCAGGAATCACATTATCAAACTGCTCACTAGCACTGGATAAGCTTGAGTCCGAACGTTTCACATTCATAACAAATTGACTGTGGGCATCACTCAAAGTGTTTGACCTACTTCTATCCATGCCGGGAGACGACGATTGTCGATCCATACTATCATTTCCACCTGGTCCTGGGCGCGGACGTGGACGTGGGCGTGGTGCTGGTACACTTCCCTCCAAAGGTGATGTCAAGGCTCTGTTAATACTAACATGCGCATTTGCATCCCGATGATCGACACCAGTTTGATCGGAAGCATATCCAGCCGCATGATCATTCATATAGTAGACCGACCCGCCGAACACTAAGTCGCCTCCGCTTGCCCTACCAGTCGGCATAGGTCCTGCTCTACCTGTTGATGCAATTCCCGATTGAACTCCGGAAATACTCGGGCTACTGTCCTCGTGTATGGTGCTTTCATTCATTGACATGTCGTCGTTAAACTTGATGGTCACTCCCCCATTATTCGAGGATGTGCGAGAGGCTGTGTGTACATCAGATGTCCGTGGTTGACCTGAACTCGCCGTAGGAGATTGATGTGTTTGTGGTTGTGGCTGGTCCCTATTCGGCGCCCCTTGTATACTTTGACCACTACTTCCAACTCCCCCACCATAGTTCCTTGATTGCATATGTGAGAAGGTAGCGAACTGAGCTTGAACCCTCTGAAGTTCAATCTCTGTTCTCTCCTGTTTCTCCCGTAGCGCCCGTATCTCCTCGTCTTTCGCACTGTTAGGCTTTGGGTGGTTGGCGTCCGAAACGCCCGCCCCAACCCTACGTAAACTACCACTATTTGATCTATCCGCAGCCCCGCCACCACTGTCACCGCCACCTGAGCACGACCCGCCATCACTATTCCTACCAAGACTATTGGAGTCAAACTCACCCGCACTTGATATAGTGGGCATGAGACCAGAGTTCACCCTCCCTGCATTGTTAATGGATGCCTGTTGGGATTGTTGTTGTCCGTTACTAGAACATCGCACCAACTGAGTGTCAATTCTGTGTGGGTTAGGACTGCTCGTCCCAGCAGTTAAACTCGTGCTCGTACGCAAGTCACCTGTTGCACCTCCAGTCCCGCCGCCGCTTCCACCCACACTACCGTATGATGAGCCACTGTTCGTCCGCAGCGTACAATCCTTACCCCCACTTCCATTAACAGCTGAACTGGCATTAAACGCCTTTTTGGATACTACGGATGCCATCGGGTTAACAGTACTGGGTCCTATGCTCGGTGCACTAGGACCCGCTCCACCATCGGTTACAACGACGTTGATTGTAAGCTTGGGTTTCTTGAAGAGCGGAGTGGTGAACTCTGTCTCCAATTGGATACTTGACTCCTGTTATGTGCGTTCAAGTATTGTGTGTTTTGCAATTGACAACGTTAATTTCATACTTCAGAAAGAAGACTCCACCCCATCTCTGTTTCCCGTGTTAAATTACACAGTTCGCACATTTAGAGATGTTCTAGTGAGTATATAATACCAGGTAACTCATCAGTGCTAAATCTAATGCACACTTCAGGCGAATGAAAATGTGCTACAAGTTACTTTTATCACTAGTCTTGACAAAAACGTGTACATGATCCGAGTTTGCGTTACCGTTAACCAATCTTCCTCTGTTAGATTCTCAACACCCTACACTCTCAACTCTTCTCCAACTAAAATACGCTAGCATGATTAGGACATGAACTTACCTTAAACTGAACATTCAAACTATTAACTGTTTCTTCAACCGCTTGCCTTAGATCACGCATCGCATGTCTTTGTTGGAATATACCGTTCAGCATACGTACCGCCTGTCCATATTTGTATAGGAACGATAGAACGAGGTTAGAAGACTTTAGGGCAACAACAAAAATCAACATCATAACTCCTCGCTCGTCTCTCCAAATTGTACATAACAGAAGCATAAATACCATATATTCATGCTACATATATTATATTGACAAAACGTACAATAAAAAGAGGAAACGGTCAACAACAGGAAACATTTCCAGTGTACACCATAAAAATATTGGTGTTCTTTTAAAAAACTATAAACAGATAGATGCACACTTTTCTTTTCTTTTGAACTAACTTTAACAAACTATAAGCAGCCTCAGCCTGAATTATATGGATTGAGCATGAACCTTATCTGGCACACCGAAGCACCACTCCTCCCAAGTGTATAACTTTTCGTTTGGTATATACATGGTGTGCTATTCTATACAAACAAAAATGTATGTAATAAAAACATCAGCGCACGATTGTCCCCGAACGATCAGATTGAAGTTTTACTACAACAATGATTTATCATAGCGTGCACGTGTGACCAAAGAAAAAAAAGCGTATATCCATACAAACACATAAAAATACTTATCAAGAAAGAAAAATTGTACACACTCTTACTACAGAGACACACAACACACCATTCTTAAATTCTGCCAGTCTGCGGTTGTTAATAGTTCAAAGGTGACAGTGCAGTTTGATAAATGAATCTCCCGCTGGTCAACGGGAAGTTTTTCATCCAGCTTAATAAGCTTGTGGATACGCCGTTCTTTCTCCATTATGTATGTCTATATAGGTTTGAATATTGGTGCGTGTGTATATCTAACACAGGATATGCAAGTGAGAAGAATAGATAATTTATATGCCTTCTCTACTGAGTATTCACGATAAGTGCACCTGCATGCATACTACCGCGTTCGCAAACGTGAGCGCGAGCGCTTGTGAACTTTTCGCATATATATTACTTGATCCGTACGTTGTCGTTCACGATTAACGTATCATTCGTGTTAAGCTACTATGGACATAGCGCTATACGGAAGCATAAGTCCTAGTTTAACTTATCGTTATTGTTTGTGCGTAGGTGCATGCGCACGCACCTTTATGGGTGTGTTTGCGTTGACGGGAAGAGGTAAGGTGAACTCAAGTTGATTATATTGCAGATGATATTTAAGTGCGTGTCTGGGTTGGGGGGGGGGGGGGATAAGCACGTGATAAGAATGATAAGAGATAGAGAGAGAGAGAGAGAGAGTGCGTGTGTGTATATATGTATGAGGAGTGTATATGTATATATGTGTATGTGTGTGTGTGTATGTGTATGTGTAGTGTATGTGTATGTGTGTGTGTTGTGTGGTACAAATTGTTAGCGACAGACCCCTCCCATCGCTACGACATCGCCTTTCGCCACACCACCCCACACCGCCTCACGGCCCACCCACCGCCTGCCTGCCTCACCGCTTCACTCACTCCTCACCGCCTTACCACCTCAACGCCCGCCCTCCCGCCCTTCCGCCTGTCCGCCTGTCCGCCTGTCCGCCCGTCCACCCCCGTCCACCCCCGTCCACCCCCCCCCCCCGCCGCCCCACCCCACACGGCACCAACG
>JAWQFL010000001.1:3561634-3660430 GCA_033442365.1 Creolimax fragrantissima
GCACCAAGACCGAATAAAGGAAAAAAGAAGAAAAAGATTTGAAGAAAAAAACGAATTGGGAGGAGAAAAAAAGAAAAGAAAAGAAAAAAAAGGTAAAAAAGAAAGAAAAAATAACACACCCTCATTACTTAGCGATTATTCATGGTTGAATTTAATTTTAAATAATATGTTGAATAATAAGGTAAAGTAGAGTAGCGGCGGTGGGGAGGGAGGGACCTGCCGCTTTTCCATGAACTTCCCATGCTACGACTTCGACTATATATCTGGAAGTGAAATTTCGATCAAATACTTCATTTCTGACACCAGTCTCCTCCCGACCCTCGTTGAAAGGGAGGCTATCACACCCTACGTCGCCATATACACGTTCGTATAGTGGGTGCTACGAGTAGGAAACGCATGTATGCTGCCTTCTTGGAAGGTGTATGGTTGACTGTCTGACTGTGCGTGCGCTTATATGTGTGTGTGTATTTCTGCTTATGTATGTGTGTATATTTATGCCTGTGTGTGTGTGTGTGTGTGCTGGTATGTGCGCTTGTGCTGGTTGTGTAGCTACACGACTAGAATAAGTATTCAAAGCTCAAGATCATTGAATAATATTTTTAATCAGACCCTCCCCTCCCTACGTAGATCTACGACATATCAGAATTATTTTGGCACGACGCGGCCATCAATTGAGGTGCTACCTCTTTAATTGTTCATTATCAATTTTAGTATATGTCCCTCTTTTGATTTTATAGCCTCGCTCTTCCCCTACAGCTCGTTCAAGGTTTTTAAATAACATCGTAAACCTAGTTTTTAGAAGTTTATTAGCGATGCCTTGGCAAAAACTAGGTTTTAGATTCATTTTTCGTTAATTGTCCATAGATGGATACCATACTTACCCAAAAAACCCACAGCTATAAACCAGGTTTTTATATATATAGTTTTTTTCTTTGTACGAATCAGACGGACACACAGACGCAACACAATACACATACAAACACACACACACACACACACACACACACACACACACACACACACACACACACACACACACACACACACACACACACACACACACACACACACACACACACACACACACACACACACACGTGCAGCACATCGAGAATAAGGGTTGAAAATTAGAAGAGTTTCCTGTCAATATGAAAGCTGTCCTCCTGTTAATGGCACTAGTCGCCTGTATACTAGTCACGAGTGTGCAATCGTCGTCAAAGTTTGGAGAACGTCATGCACGAGCAGAGTATGTATTTTTCGTGCGTGTTGGTATCATCTAGCTGATATACACGTCAAATTGTGCTCACGATATATTGAACTCCTGGAATGGGCATGTGTATTACGTGTATGGTCTCAAGTATATCTTGAATGTGTGTGTATGCTAGTGTGGACAATATGCGCACCTGTAAGCAGCTATGATTGTATCTATTGGATACGGTTGTACCTATGGGATATTCACATTAAATTTCACTGTTTTATACGTCTGACAGTGCAGTCAAACATATGGCTAATCGACTAAAAGTGGAAGACGAGGACGTAGTGGAGGAAAACGACAACATTGACTTTTATTTCTTTGAGGTGAGTCTTATTTAGTTTTGATATCCACAAATCCACGACTATTGACAACGAAGAGAATCACTTTTATTTGTGGACTATCCCTTAACTGTGGTTGTAGTTATGAGAAAACTGTACACTTTCCGCCTGTATACACCATATGTAATACACCAGCACCTTCGTTCACACCCAAAACAGTTACGACTAGACTAGACATTGTCACATTTATGCATAAAATCCATAGAGAGAGAGATACAAAAACACACGAATACTTCAATGATCACGTTAAGGAGTAAGAAGTTATTGTTCAGTACAGTATGTTTTTGTACTAATATTTTTAGCTGTACGACGTCGACAAGAACGATAAGCTGGATGGAACTGAATTAATGGGCCTCTTCAACAACCTTTTTGAGGTATGTACTTGTTGAATTGTATATTTCAATATGTGCAGTTTATAAAAACATTTTATATATGAAAATCTATGAATGTGCCAGACTTTAAAACGTGCATCTGTATCTGCATTCCGTGAGTTGATCTCTATAGGTCTTCGCTGCATTTTCTATGTTTATGTTGGTGTTTTATTTTTATATTATGAATATGTCTACTTGCTGCCATTCCATGGTACAGCCGATTTGCTTTAGAAATCTCAAAATGTGCTACCTTCACTGACAATATCTAGAGGGTACGCAGTACATGTACTGTATAATACATATGTATGCACACATAAATATGAATACAATTTATAGTATTACTATTGTACTGATGTTTACTGTATTGTTAATATAGTCTTTGGATCAGAATGGCGTGATTGTACAAACTGATGAGACGTTGCAAGCGTACGACGCGAACAATGATGGGTAAGTTTGGGACGTATTCATGCAAAGTACTGGCACATGGATATGCAACGTACGTGGTCAACATCTAGATGTATGACATATGTTATGTAGACGAATACTAGATACTCATATATGTTCCATACGTTTTTTTGCTTAATGCTTTCAGGTTTGTGGACTGGGCAGAGTATGAATCTTTGAAACAGCGCTAGCGATTAAATAATTGTAATATTTATATATAGAAAAGTACAGAAGCGTCTATTCAAATCCGCACCCACACATCCCTAGTAGCATAAAACAATCTAGTACTAGTGATTGAAATGTCGAACAACGGTATTTTCTGTGGCGCTGGCCGGTCAACGACGCGCTCCTGTGACACTTACTCACATACCTTATAACACAGCACCAAACAAACAGTGTAGTATTAATGGATGTGGAAATACAAATGGATTGTGCCACATAGTATGTTATATTTTCGTTTAAACTCAACGTCACAAACACATATAGGGTAAAATGACACGACTGACATTAATGCAGTTTTTTTGTTTATTCTTCATTCAAAAGTAAAAACAAGCGATTTTCAAATTTGCTTTGTCTTCGAATATATGAACAGACCGTTAAATTATACTGATAGATGAACTATATACACATAGACCTGTATGTGTTTACTAATATTTTCTCTATCTACTATATGTTAGCATCCTAAATACCGAGCTCTTGCTTGATGACGGCCTTTTGTTCAGTGTTAGACATCAAAGCGTACCTGAGATTTTTCGCATTCAGAAAGGTTATAATAGAAATACATGTAAGCTCAACAAATTGTGTCAACTAGATAGATGAAAGGGGGTGCATCTACCTATGTTCATGTAACTCACCTTCTAAATAACATGGACATGGACGCACGCCCTCCAGTTAGCGATCGGAGCGCGGTGGAATACCCGATCATCGTAGCAAGCGGAACTGAAGACAAAACAAGGTTTAGGGTTTTACATTTTGCATGTATGGGAATGGCAGGCACGTATATGAGAGGTTGGTTGTACATAATCGAGAGAACAAGGCATAAAAGTGCTACATGTTTCTTGATGAATTGGCTACGAATCATTCTGAGGCTGTGCACTACCATTTGCATGCAACTACTTTGAACATAACGCATCACTCGAAAGTTACGCAACATCATATACCTTCAGCATGAACAACCCGGGTCTGGTCTCGTAGTTCGATATCTCCAATATGTGCACGACGCTACAAAGCAAATATAGATCAATGGCCAAACGATTTTAGTAGTCTATACCCACACATAGGTCACATGTGCGCACTAATAGCAATGTATTGACTAAGCACATGAAAATCACGTATCAACAGGTTAATAGTAAAAAAACAAATCGCGTGTAATTTATATAAATCAACACACAGGAACAAAAAAAAAAAATCAAAACAAACACGTTCTAAAAACAAGCGACACCAAATGTATGAATAGCAATACTGCTGAGTAAGGGTACGTACACAGCTACGTCCAGCACCAAATATTTTAAGAATGGATCCCTTCGATGGTTGAACGAACAATCATAAACGAAACGGAAACAAAACGCAAAGCACAAACTTGTGTATCTATCCCCATAACGTATATTTAATATACGCAATATATAACATGAACGCACAGTCCACATCTGACAACACCAGGTTCAATAGCAAAAGAGTACAATTCGTAGTTGTATTTAATTATCACGTACATGGAGCACACAAACACACCTGAGACGTGAGTTCGGATATAATGGTTCCCACATCCGCCTCCTCTGATGTAACTTCTAGTGCCATAACAGGTTCTAGTAGTGAGGGTTGGGCTTTCTTAAGGGCTTCTCGTACACACAGAGCGGTAGCTGCTTGCAAGGCTGCCTCTGTCGACACAGATGATATTGATGCTGAACACAAATTAGCATTGTGAGATTGTGAGCGAAATTCGAAAGCCAGTAAAGTCATATCAATACGTACGAAATACTAATTTACATACCATCAGTCACAGTGACTTTAACATTCGCTAAGGAAAGACCAAGCAGAGCACCACGAGTAAGAGCACCGGTTAAAGCCTTTGTCAGAGCGTCCATGCGTGCCTATTATGTAGGAGTTTGTTTGTATGCGCTGTGTTAAATGTGTGTATCTTTCTTCCCTTTCATCGTCGGATATATCTCCCTTTTGCGGATACGTTGGACGGGAGCTCGACAATGCTCGCGAGTCTACTTAATAGCGATATACATGTAATAGAAACATTCTTTCATTTATACAGCTATCGCCTGTAGCATACTCGTTCTGATTACCAATAGCGATGAATATATTCTTTTACAAAATATTTAATTCCACCAATTAATCAGCCATAGTACACCGATTTAGTTAATCAGCCATAGACGGTGTGTAAACATGTGCGCACCCGCAATCAAACAAACTTGACCTCTCACCTGTGCTTTTAGTTTCGATATGAGTAGTGGTGAGTCCTCTGGAAGATCTATTATAATCTCGTTCTCGTTGGCGTCACTGTCCACTTCCTTTGGCTCTGAACACATATGAAATGGAACATGATACGTTTATAGACCACAACACAATACTTATAACGAAGTACTCACATATGTAAACATGTGAACACACATATGTTGTCAACAAAGTAATTAATGGGGTGCGGCCTCACACGAAAGGCGTCGCCGACAGTCACGGTGAGTCCGTAGCCTCCGAACGGCTTCAGCGCAATCAGTAGCAAATTCACAAACTGTAGTGTTGCCTATATCAAACAGAACACAGCAACAGCATACTCACATACCATAAACATGCAATAACACGAATACAACTATACTTGATACCTTCATGTTAAAAACAATGCAGGTACAAGTATATATGCAATTTAGTATGTCAACTTTTACCAATTAACAGCTTGATACTAGCTGCCATGCGTTTCGACCCGATCTGTCCTTCCCACTGAATAGAGTGACGTGCGGATGTGCTGATTGTCTCTTTGTAAGACACCTAATAGATGCAAGTAGCGGACTTTTTGTTTGTATCACATTATATGAAATAGAGATGGAAGTCCAATGTATACACAGCTAGAGAGAACAACGCATTGATATATGGTGACGAATACATAAATATACAACGTGAATAAACGCACTGCATACCCGTATTCTTCCAAGCGTCGTCTCAAGTTTATGTTCGTGCGTGATGCGATCGTGAATAATCTCCAGATGCAACTACACAAGACAACAGGAGTTATGAACTAAATGGCAAGAACATGAACCAAGAAATAAATTACGGAGCGTATGCATAAGTTCTAATATAGGTTTTCATTTGCTGTACGTACCTCGCCCATGCCGCTCAACACTCGCTCGCCTGAGTCAGGATCGATATGCACATGGAAACTCGGATCCTCTCTCTATGTTCGTACAAGTCATGATTATACCGTGTATTCAGTTAATGTAGTTCATGTGGTATATTGGTCGTCGTAAGGAGGTGCGATGTAACTGTGAACACGTGAACGTACATGTTAGGATAACCCACCACATACACTGACACTATGATAAACATCCATACATTTGCAGATGCATAAATCGAATATGTTTGCAAGCGCGTGAAACCACTTATAAATATATTCTGCACTTCAATATATTGTAACAGGTACTTCCCCCATATGCAAATATATATAGAGCAGATGAGATACCCTTCACCTATACATACATAGATATATGTACCATAGACACACACACAAATAAGTATATATTACGTAATAGTAGTAGCCACAGCATGAATCCTGATTACGAACATTGTCAGCTTGCGCGTACATCAAGCAACACATTTATGAAGCACAAAGCCAATGGCAGGGGCACTAACATGGGTATATATATACATATATATAGTACCTGTAACATCACTAAAGCCAAATCTAGAGCCACCTCATCACGACTTGACTCGCACTCAAGAGTGCACATGAACACAGGGGAAGGTACTGTGAGGCCAGCTAGTTGGTACAGATTTGTGCTTTCAATCTTGGAAGCCTTGGTATAATTTTTTATCGGGGAGTCGGACAACATTAAAGTGTCTCCACTCATTGTTTCGTTTAGTCCAACAGCAATACCGATCTGGCCTGCGTCCACACTACTTACCTCTGTATATTTGTTTGCGTATACCTGTATGGTTTGAGTGAATTGTCGTGAATAAATGAATACATCTATGCGTACTGGAACGCGCACGAGTCGTAGTAGTCGCCGGAAATGTTGTATCAAAACAACAGCGTGGCACGCCTAGCTGTATTTGGTATTAACTTGTATTTGGCACTAGTTTCAAAAGTGTAGGCTTTACCGCCAATGTTTCATTTTCAATTAGATGTGAAATACAGAACGCATATTGTGCGTATGTCTATGTACAAATGATATTTTTGTATATCCATGTTGTGCGGAAAAATCCTTTGTTCTGGACGAAGTGTATTACCTTCAAAAGACGTTTGACCTGTTCTTTGCACTGGCGAGTGGTGTTGTAAACGGTTTCTTTTCCAGTTAGAACCCCAGAATACACACGGAAAAACACAAGCGGGCCTATGTACAATGTATGTATGTGCTTTCATATATACGTTTGTGGGAATTTATTCATTCTGCGAATGAACACATGTGTATATGCATGTGGGCATACACAGAACGAAGCATAAACTTGGTGGGCATCATATATTAGTTTTCAAGTGATTATACGGCGAAACGTGATATGGACGAATGTCAAAGAAAATATAAATGTGTGGTGGATGTATTCTAGGATTCACGAGACACAAATGTAGTTGATTGTGAATATATACGTTGTTCACTTCAAATATGTAAGAGTACTAACGAGTGAGTACTTCGCTGGGGATTGTATATACATGCCATTATAGCTGTAATCATATGTTTGGCTTCATGCATGTGTATATGTACCATGTGTTTGCATGTCCATGCAAATAAAAGATATGTGACACACCTCGTTGAGGATAACCTTATATGGCTACGGAAACACCACTGTATGTTCTACACATGTCTATACATATACACTGGGAGTGGGGTCAAACCTCACTCAGATTGTGTCATGTTAAAAAGTCATTGGCAGGGTGCAACTATGACGTCACTATGTGATTTCCAGTATATGTACGTCTTGGCATTACTTGCAGGAAATAAATATATCCTACCTCGTCGTTGATCGTGTATTACTTTAAACGCCAACGCACACAAATCCGCTGCTGTGTCGTGTTCGACTACGATACTGTCGTACAAACACATGAGTAGAATGAGACAGTTTATTGAATAAATATTTGATTTGTATCTAAAGACACGTATATACATTATGATTTAATAAAATATGTTCATATCGTCAACATGCTCTCTTTCCGTACAGCGAATTGAAATGAGTAAATGCTACACATAAACATACACACATACATAAACATATGCATACCACAAACACATACCACACACACACACCACACACACACACACACACCACACACACACCACACACCACACACACACACCACACACACACCACACACACACACACACACACACACACCACACACACACACACACACACCACACACGCCACACACACCACACCCAGAAATAATGTCTTCTTCAAATTGCCAAGTTCTAATCACAATTTAGTATATATAACTTGACAATACATATAGCCAATTTATAGCAAACATGTATCATGCACATACTCTTTGTCCCCAGCGGCCTTACTCACAAGAACTGGTTTCTGTGCTTGTTGAGGACTAGGTAGATATCGGGCAACTGCGTCCAATACCAATTGTACACCCATGTTTTTCAAGGCTGAACCGCACAAAATAGGCGTGCCAGTTTGTGCGAGTGTGATTGTACGAAGAGCACGGTGTATCGATTCTGTCGTTTAAATGTACACGTTCATCACAGTATAAGACTGTAAATATGCAGGGTTCATGCGTACGTGTCTGTGAGGCTGTGTGTCGTCTCTATACGTAAATGTACGACTGTAAATGTTGGTTTACATAATTCTAAATACTGCGCATATATAAATGTGTGGATGAACGTGTGTACTTGGTTAAAATTGGCAGGTGTTCAACATAACAATATAAATTCGTGCTTTGTGCGATATCAACAAATGCATTTACGTCTATATGGTTGTGAGTACATATATACACGAGTATATGTTGAGATGTTGCGAGATCAATTCAATTTTTGAACCCGTATTACATGTAGTATGTAATTGGACGTACCATATTTATGAATGTATAGTTGTGTGCGTTTTCATGTGTACGTGCATACAATGCATGCCATGCGCATACGTCTGCGTGATTTTGTGTGTATGGTGCACATGGTTTACCAGAGTTAACTGCCAACGAATCATCGGGGTCGCCATTCAGAACAGTCTCCATAAAATCATCGTCCAAGTCACATATATTTTCAATGAGTGCCTTAGATACACCATAATGTAATATGAAAGAAGAAATGTCGGTTAAAAGTGTGAATACAAAACTATACATACACATATGTACAAAGATGTGCGTCTGCACGATTATGTGCATATGAGTTTTTGCTGGACAATGTACATACCCCCCGTGTCTCAACTGCTGTTGCATATAATTCATGCGTATTTGTGATTGGTGCACGAAGAATCACATCGCCCTCTTCGCCCTGGAAATGAACCGTTTCCATAGCAACTACATCTACGATCTGCAACATTCACGTACATACAGAGAATTAGTGTGTAATCTTGACGAAATTAGCCCAACATCTGCGTGATGATTTCTGATATGGTAATACTGAAAGTATACTATAGTTTCTTCTTGCCTATAAATCAAAAAAGATGGATTAAAATGCCCGTAACTTGCATGACTGCTTACACTCTTGACTACACTCTCCAGCACATTCAGGCTAAGGAATTACACTAGTGTAAATATGGGTAGTGAGTAGTCTACGTATGTGTATATATTATTTCATACATGCGTGTGTGCATATGATATTGTGAAGTTGCTGTATCCATTAGTTCACAGATGCACGTGCACAGGTAAATATTAAATTGCGTGCATTTAATCACACAAACAACCAGGACACATACGCAAACGCATATGTATACATACACATATACAATACGTAATAATACTCACCCCAGTAAAGGAGTCATTCCCTGTAAAAATGGGAATGTGTAGGACTAAGGGGTTGGCTGATAGTTTTGATTTCATCATATCGACAGTCCGATTCATATCCGCACCTACAACGCAAATACATATTGGGGAAAGGGTACATTAACATGTACATGAATGCTATGACGTGGATAACTTCATATTTAAACATAACAAGTAACGTAAACCTACATATCCAACCATTTGTATAGATTTCGCCGCTACACGTAAGTACTCCTATGTTTTTCTGCAACATACATGACATCAATATATATGCAAGTGCGTAGACTGTATTTGTATATTGTTCCCTTACCTTCGCGATCCATCTTGTTGACGAATCCGATTCGGGGAATGTTATATTTTACAGCCTATTGCAAAACACAACGATACATGAGTCTATTCATATTCTGCATATATATATATGTAAGTATACATACATATATAGACAGTAGCCTAACACACATGTATGTGTCTGCATACATGACATTATTTGTAGAAGCACCAAAGTGGGTATTTAGATTTGGTTTTATTACAGATTGTATAAACACAACTTCATTATATCCATTTTTTGTCAGCTCCAGTGTGCTAGCGGACGTGAGAGTGTGCGTTGTGTACGCGAATATCTGCGTATGGGCGCGTGTACGTGTGTGTGTACATGTATGTATAGATTCGTGTGTGTTACATACTTGTCTCCAGACGTTAATAGATTGTGATTCTACACCGGCCACCGCGTCGTACACTGACACCTGCGTGTGTGAGAAATTATCGGCAATCTAATTATGTAAAAAGGAGCAGTCGCGAATAACGCAATTCCAGGATTCCATTATATACGTATACACATGTATTGTATATATATACATATCAAGTACATACCACACCATCCAACACTCTCAACGCACGCTCTACTTCGATTGTAAAGTCTATATGTCCAGGGGTGTCGATAAGATTGATATGCGTCACACACTGTCCTTCTACTGCCCAATCAAAAGATATCGCAGCGGATGTAATGGTGATGCCTCTCTCTCTCTCCTGCTTCATATAGTCCATGACAGTGTCTCCGTCATGTACCTCTAAACACAAATAAGTAACATCGAGACATGAATGAGAGTTTGCGTGTGGGTTGTAGAGTGGGAATGTATCATAGTATATGGCCTTCAAATCACCAAGTACTACTTGATGATGACGATGTCTCCCGTCTTGAATCGTATAATACACTCTCTTAACCCAGCACATACTACACGTTAATAGGTGAACATGTGTATGGAAGTGGGAAATTGACTTCATATAACTTTGTGGATGCTTTAAGTGTTTGATTGTACTTCTGTCAACCTCCATTCGCTCCCAATACTTTATGTCTGTGCGCCCACTATTTACATCTACATCCTAAACCCGAACCCAGCACGTCATATGTGAGCATGTGCTGTGCTTGTATACGTATTACATACATATGTACATGAGAAAGTGACACCAGTTCTTTAATCACTCTTGTAGCGTATTTTTTTATTGGTATATGTATGTCCACGTATATGCACAAATATACTTGAGAAGTAGACATGATGACGCAAGCATGCTTTTTTAAGAAGACGATTGGTATGTACGGTGCTATTTTGTAGTGAAAAGAGAACGTAAACGTATAGGCATAAATGCTTGGGTGTATAGCATCAGTCATATAGGTGATATATATATATATATATATATATATATATGGAGATGGATATGCACACATAGATTAATGAGGATGAAAACCAGAATTCGAACATTTACACCTTTCAATAAACTATGTGTTTGAGTCATTGTGATTGTCATGAGAGCGACATAAACTGTGCATTGAATACATACCACCAATGTGATCAAGAAATCCTGAATAATATAGCATCCGCTCGACTGTTGTGGTTTTACCTGCGTCTATATGAGCCATCACGCCGATGTTGCGCGTTTTCTCCATAATTTCCATCTGTTATAATGGTGTGTATAATCACACCGGGTTTCATGCAAAAAGTTTTAAAAAACAAACATGACGAATGCCAATTGCCACCAACACGTGCCCACACGTATCTGCAATTTTTACAGTTAAATATGGCAGAAACACACGCATGGCACAACAGCCACATTATACCCACATATAGATGATGATTATATACCGATGACGCTGCCGAAGAAAAGTTCAAACATTTATGCTTTTGAAATCCGCCAATACGTAATGGTATATGAGCAAGTGTCTGTCTCACAACGTGTATATTTTGTGAATTGGGTCTACGGCGTACATTGCAAGAAATATTGGACGTACTAGTCCGTGCTATTTTCCCGATAAGCCACCGCATCTTGGGGATGGCATGCGGGTAGAGTGGGTATTGGGTTGTGGAGGTGCGTGCGCGTTGGGATGTGTCTGTATGTGTGTGTGCGTGTGTGTGTGTGTGTGTGTTGTCTGTCTGTCTGTGTGTGTGTTGTCTGTCTGTCTGTGTGTTGAGAGGATCAAAAAGAGGCCGGATGTTTTTAATGCAATATTAGGTCGTAATTACAACGGTGTGGTCTCTTTCCTGGTACGGATGCTCGAAAGGAACAGACGTCGTAAACTATATACAACATTCTAATATCGTAAATAAGAAACACATGACACACCACATATCACCAAATGAACACACACACACACACACACATACACACCCACACACATACACACCCACACACATACACACACACACACATACACACACACACACACACACCACACGTACATATACACGCATACACATACACTCTCTCTTTATCTCTCTATCTCACTCTCTCACTGACACGCCGTCTTTTCGTTCCCATGTATACGCACTTTCATTTTTGAATTTACCGCTCAGTCACATGTTCATTAAGTCTCAATATATTCGCAGATACACTTACACACGTGTATACAAACTGTTCTACATATAAGTCCTCATAGAAAGTTATATATTGCAAGTGCACGTACATTGGAATTGTCGTGCAACAAAATAACATAAATTCACGATGAATGAGAAGGTCGAGAAGAGGAAAGCAAAGGCCACAGTAAGTGTAGGCATGCATGATATATATATAGACATGGTCATTTACCAAAACACGAACAAAAGAGCTTAGCTGTATGAACTCCAGTCTCTGATTACTTTAAATTCTTGTATCGTTGTACAATTTATATTTGTAAACATCCAACGTTTAAAACAGCGCTACATCCGACGTTTAAACTAGCTTTACATCCGACGTTTAAACTAGCGATAACCTCCGCATATACATATATCCGTACGTGCCTAAAATAGCACTCAGGTTCTGCACATACCAAACAGGGACCTCGGGGTTCTTTCAAGAAAAAATATAAAGCCGATTACAATAGTAGTAGCGGAAGCGACAGTGGGAGTGATTCAGAACCAGAAATCAATTCGTCTTTGCCAAAACCGAACAATATAGCAGTACCCAAGACGCACAAGATCATAGGTATTATATCTGCGTACTCGCGAATTTATGCACTTGTGCGCATACACGCCGGTAGGACACACACAACATACGTACCTGCATATGTCTGTGTTGTCTATGTAGAGTTAGGTTTTTGCAAAAGAGAAACTGGGTATATGTGATACTATAAATGCGCAGCTAGCTGTTTGTACGGTCTCCCATACATGGGCAAGTGTGCAATATGTTACGCTTTTACAATCGATTATACTCATAATTCTGCGTACAAGTGTAGAGCAATAGACGCCACGTTGATAGAGATGTATGGACTTAATCGTAGATATAAGAACTCAATATTCAAACATACATTTGTACGCGCAACCAAGATAGGAACACGATTGATCTACCTAGACTAGATGCATATGTATGCATATGTAGTTTCATATTGTATTGTCTCTAATTCACACTCAGACGAGGCCGCAGACATGAAAGAGCTCCCCAAAGCCAACACCGAGCTAAAAAGAAAAAACAACAAAGAAAAGGACATGTATGACTCTGCACAAGAAGGGGCAACGGATGGTTGTGAGACTCTCTCTAGTGTGCAAGATACTATTACACACGGGACTGGCGTGGGGCGTAAATACACAGTGTCTGTGGCTTTGCCTGGGTCTATTATGGCCAACGCGCAGTCTCCTGAACTCAAAACGTACCTTGCGGGTCAAATCGCACGTGCCCTGACAGTGTTCGAGATTGATGAGGTGATTATCTTCAACGAAGAGCTTAAAATGGACGAAGGTTGTGTATATATGTATATGTGTGTGTGTGTTTGACATAACAATAAGTTTGTTCGTGTGGGCTTGAGAGTGTACATGAGTGTATACTCCTCGATGTATGCGTCCTTTTCAACCGTACGTGGATATTACACAGTAAACGAGTATGTTTGTGTACAACCACAATGCACCATATATAAGTGTATGTGAACCTTGAGGTGTATTTGAACTTTGTCTTGATGCTTTTGTCGTGTCTGTCGATATGATTTCAGAGCAAACCGAACAACCAACGCAAATGCAACTGTACGGCATTATATAATACTCTTGCAAATAAATGTACATATGAGTGCAGGCATGTAGCTAGTAAACTATTGAGAACATGGGATTGTTCTACGATTCAATCGATGTGCACGTAAGCGTAGGCACAAACAGTATGAAGGAAATACGAAAAAAGGAGGAGGAGCGTATAATTGAGAAAGAGACCGATGTAGAAACATAATGCTGTATACGGCCAACCAGCAGCCTTGGTGTAAAGATATATATGTGTTTAGTGTACACTCATCTTCTATGTAGATATAGGCATTGTCTAGGTAAATATACGGACGATTTCATGCACCCACCATAGTGACAAGTAGGATCTTCTTATATATTGTATTTACAGCAAACCCTGACACCCGAGGTAGGAAAGGAAAGGAGATCAGCGGTACGTTCGAAGGCGCTACCATGAAAACCGACCCCAACCTGTTTCTGGCGAGAGTCCTACAGTACCTCGAAACGCCGCAATATTTACGAAAATCATTCTTTCCAGTACACAGAGATTTAACCTACGCTGGTATGGGTTATTAATATGCTTGTATATTGCAAACCAAAACATGCACAGGCTCAAAGTGACACGTACTCATCAATACGTTTGTTTACTCACCTTTATAAATGTATTCACCTGTACAACAATGATATTTAAAAATATGTAGGTTTATTAAATCCTCTAGACGCACCTCATCACATGCGAAAGGACGATAAAGCGACGTATAGAGAAGGTGTAACACTGGATCGACCAGTGAAGAAAGGTCAAGGGTCATTGGTTGACTGTGGCATGTGGAAGGTGTGTGCACAATTTGTACGCACAATTTGTTTGTACGTGTGTACATATATGTAATCGTGTATTTGTATGTGTAATTACGTACTAACGGATTGTAAAACATGAAGGAGAAGTAGAAGTATACTGGAAGGACGGCTGAACTTATTGTTTCACATATACAAAACATAATTCACTCGTATACAATTATACATGTACATGTTCATGCAGCGAAAATGAACTGATGTATGCAGTGAAATATAATCATATACGTTGTCGACCAATTCGGATAATCGACTACATACACGTATACACACAGGCCTATACACATTCCAGGTGGAATAAGATATGATAGATAATACTAACATGAACTTGTACGGCCAACGTACACACGTACAGAATGAACTAACACTTCCGGCATAAATGTCGTTGAACCCATAATGTCCGTATACAGAAACACCGTAAATCAAACTAACGTACGCACACGCACAGGTAGCATACACATGCGAATATTCATACACAATATATCGCATTTCACCTCATGAACAACAACAGCAAGTTCGAATCGACAGACACATTCAGCCGGGTGTACGTGTGACTATTAAACTTGAAGAAAGGTTAGGCCAAAAACCACAGAAACACCCAAAGGCCATTGTAGTCAAACCTAGTGCACCACGTGAAGAAGCTGGTCTTTATTGGGGCTATTCTGTACGTATTGCAAAGACTATGGCTGATATATTCAGTGACTGCCCATACGCAGAAGGATACGACATGACAATCGGGACTTCAGAGAATGGTGAGAATATACACGAGTTAAAGCTGCCCAAGTCAGAGTATGTATTGACACGTGTTCTTATGTGTAAGTACCCTGTACAACGGATAATACATATCGTTTACATGTACTATTCTTCCGTAGTGTACGCACTAACCCAAATTGATACGACGTCACTATTGGTATATTAACATACGGAGCAATCTGTACTGGTTGTCTACATATGTGTGTGTGCGTGCGCATGTGTGGCAGCAGATCGATGTATGCGAATGCGTGTGAGTGTGAGTCTGCATGAGGCGTTCGTTGATTTCAAATAGTTCCTTGTATGTAACAATGAACAACGAACATGACTTCCTCCAATTTCCATATATGTGTTGCATTACATGTATCGACCCACGTTTTCCGAACACAATTTTCTGTGTGATATTCAGGCATCTTCTTATAGTGTTTGGTGGACTTGCCGGCCTCGAGTCTGCGCTTGACAGTGATACCTCATTGGGAACAGCAGAAGCGCGCGATCTGTTTGACTACTACGTCAACACGTGCCCTAACCAGGGTAGTCGAACGATTAGAACAGAGGTATATTTTAGCTTGTCAATATGTGCGTCCTATGTGTAGGAAGCGTGTGTGTTTGCTTACGGTGTGTGCGTGTATGTAATCGTGCATACCAATGTTTCAATTATGTATTCCTGTGTTGTGATTAGCGTTTTACTCAATATTTGATCTGCAAGCTCGCAAAGTAAATCACATAGTATTCGACGTACTTGTGCATAGTATGCGCATCGAAATTGTCACTTACAGATCACCGTCTTTTGCTCGTAGGAGGCCATCCTCGTCACGATGTCTGCCCTTAGAAACAAGATTAATAAGTAGACACAACAGGCCATCCTGTCACACAAATCACGATATATAGTACTGCATAGGGTTTATGTGTAAATAAAGCAAGTACAAGAATTCTCATCTCTAAATTATGTCGGACTGAAGGACGTTCATATTTTTTTCTAGTTATCTTGGACGAATTTCAATTAGCTAGTTTAAAGCACATGATATTGTATTGCTAGGTATTTCACTTTCGTTGCAATAGGATGAGATGAAGAAACTAGGTTTAATAAGTGTAGTATTCTGGGCCCTTAATTATGGTTTAAGGTTTAGGGTTCAGTACATGAAGTGCTCATTTATATAGAATTCTAAAAACCTCTGTTGCACTCAAGTTTCACCGTTTTAAAACATGTCCCCTGAGTTAAGCCCTGGTCTTTTGATTTAAACGTGAAAAACCACCTACACACCCTTTACACCGAATAATCATGAGATAGACTAGAGACATACGATGCACATTTAGTTTGGAATCGTACTACACGGCTGTTGGTAATGCTAAAAAACAGTTACAGAGTATCCGGTTAGTACTTTTCAGCTGGTAGCTGTTGATTCGTACAAAATTTATGAAATGTACGTTTCTGTAAGTTTCTTAATATTTATCGATTTTCTGTCGTTTTCTCACAGGACATTCATCCACTTCATCTTCCATGGCGATGTTTCGCAACACAGACGCCAGTGCGCTTAAGGAGGCCGCCTTAGCATGTATTCCATATACAAGACTAGTGAGGTAGCGAAGAGTGGTAATTTCTGTCCAGTCAGTCATGTTTTGTGTACGTCGTTTCGGTGTGTCTATACCCTTATCTTCTGTGATAGTTTGAGCTGAACGGGTAATATCGTACAGGTGCAGTTCCATGGGCAAGAGTAAGTCTGTACATTTAATATTATTTTCGTGCGTGTTCATAGCATGCTGTGTTCGGAGCGGTGTGTGTGAACCTGTACATGTGGGGATGGGTAGAACTTTGTGTGCACGCTTTGCGGGTGAGCCTGTAAGTATCCGAGTTGGCGTGTGCATAAACTGGCTTCGTGTGTGTGGGTGCGTATGAGTACGCTCGGTTGTTGATGAGGATGTATAAGTATCCGAGTGGGCGGGTTGATCCCTACACAACTGTGCACTGTATTTCTGTGTGCACATGATAAGCCCCTGCATACATTGTGAGGCAACAGCTGTGTGTAGTCTAGCCCAATCCTGTTCACATACGTCTATACCCACATTACATTCGCACCGACTAATACATGCGCGACACGTCCAATCTCTACTCGCACCCGCACCCACACACCCATGCAATTCTCCATTGGTCCCCTCGACCTTGCTGGTACATTCACTGAACCCCAGTTGGCCATCATCATCCATCCCTCCATCGTTAATCCGAAAACATCCAATTTCGCCTCCTACATCCCCACAGGAGCACACATTAGCTGGCATATCTACTTCTGCGCCGCTTGGTCCACATTGGCTCCCTTCTTCATGACTGCTCACAAGGGCAGTTATATAAGCCAATCCCCATCTAATCCGAAGATCTCGGTTATTTCGTACGTCCTATGATGTGCACGCATGTGCATGCCGATGTGTGTGTCCGTTTATGCGTGTGTGTACGAATGCGCGTGGTTTGTAGCTGCAAGATGGTGTACTCGGAAGTGTAAACTTGTGTGGCACAACTACGAACATTGTAGTCTGCTTGATTATATGTGTACGATGTATCACGTGCACGTAAAATAATAATAACATGTACAAGTCCGATTATATAATAACAAGCACGAATATACCATGACTATGCATACCTCTCTGATTCTGCACAATTCTAACTTTGTATTCAACGCAGCGTTCTGAAGGTCTGCGATATAAATAATAATATGCATGCGAAAATTTGATGTTAGCGCAGACGGTGTTTATATGCATACATGTTCGTGCGCATAACATAGTTTTATGAATGCCAAGGGAAGGCGTCCAAGCGATAGTTTGCAGGGTTGGCTTTGTATATATGTGACGGTGCGTACAGACAGATGTACATATACGTGTGCATGTGAACGACTTGAAATGAACCGTGCGTATGCAAATGTAGTAGTGAATGCAACTACGCACTGCCACGAACATTCCGTATTTCAATCACAATGAAATAAGACAATACGATCTTACCAGGGTAAGGAGACCTTACAAAGCGGTGCACGAGCACCATCAGTAGATGAAGACAGAGTGGGAAGTCGGGATTTATAGTGATATTGTTGTGGGCATCATCTTGAAAAGTGATATTGGGATAGCAAACACAACCCACAGTCACACAGGATACTATAGCCGGAAGTGTATTTACAACAAACGCGCGCATCTCTAACGTAGGGCATGCATGACACGTATGAGATTGCTTCTTGTGTGCGCGTGAAGCGCTCATGTGTACGACCATACTGCATTCGTCACGCTTCGTTACGGTCGGAGTTTTTGTGTTTTCTTTCGTGGATTTGATCTTTGTATTTTCGGATTCGTTGGCGTTCGTACTTGAGTTTGTGGATTGATGTTTATGCAGTGCACGTGTGTTACATGAAGTCCATATGGTGAGAAGAACGGGATAATTTTGGACTACGGAACTGTCGGTCTCATCTCCTGATGAAGAATTTGGAAATCTGACTTCCTCTGCTGGTAATATTGGACACGTTAATGACCGAAGTATCCAATGTGCAACTCCAAATCTAAATAATCAGTATAATGCACATTTGTGTAAGTATCTCGTGATGTGCACCAATGTGTTTAGCAACATTACGTAAAATACTTACATATATGCGGATACCAAAACAGTATGTCTACGCACAACTCACATCCGTATGCACAAATATCCATACCCAAAGTGACGTAGATGATAATGGTGCGATGATGCACACGTCTCTACAAGGCGGGTGAGTAAACGAGAACAGCCCATCAAAACGTTTACCCGATCAAGTTTAACAATCGTCTTCATCCTAGTAATTTATAGTTTACGGTATGTATTTCTATTATTCTACATATGTACATATGTGTGTGTATAATCTATGTGTGCATCCATACTAGTGTATAGGCATATGCGTTTATGTTTTGTGTGGTAATTGTATGATGTATATGCAAGTATCATACTGAAGTTGTAATTACTAGAAAGTGAAAACAAAACAAAGACAGTATTGTCCTTGATGCAGTCGCAGTCGCTCACCGACGAATGCTCAAAGTGCCACGACCTCGCTGATCGTACTCACATATATGCATCAGAAACACGCACGTTTGCCTAACGCAACAACGCACATACCACAGATGAAGTACAACCGTACGCAAACTATGATCTGCAGATGTATTTGCGTTGGGTCGATCGAGTACTCTTTTTGCGACAGTTTTCGAAATAAATGGCTGTGTGATAAACTTCAGTCTCGACGATTTCTGTCAGGGATAATCACATTTCATATATTAACGCATAGATATACATGAATTTTGCGTACATATGTTTTTACATCCAAGCTACTGTACTTCCAAAACTTTGTATCGCACATATTAGTCGTCCTGTATTCCCTCGCGGATGAATATTAACCAATTACACACATATATATTATTTTCTTGTGTATATGAGGATGTTGGATGTACTAATCATTGCTAGCAACCGGAATTTGCTTGATTTTTCGTGACTAGATTGTAGAGCAACTCTTTGTGTGCGAAGTTAGACAGTGTTGATCGTATTACAAGTACATACAATCGTATTGTTGTGTGATGTTTCTATACATAGGGCGTTGATATATGTGTTGTGTGCGCTAACATGGCGTAAGTTATGAGTTCAGTAGACAATCAACGAGTACCTCCATTCCCAAATCGATTGCCTTATCAAGAATCGCTCCAAACGTTTGAAATGAGCAACTAAGCACAACCGGGTCATCGTTATATCTCTGTGGTATGCACGCATAGATTCATTATTGGAGTGTAGGTACATCCGAAGTTTACAAATACGTATATAATTCGCTCCATATATACTAATATGAAATTTGTCAAACGAAACTATCATTCTACAGAGCAACATCGATATACCTTCTCCTTCCATGCATAGAGAGATGCCTTAATACAGACGTTGTTAACTTTATCAGACGGTGGTAAGATCTCTACCAGCAGATTGCAAACATGCAAATCCTTCAACAATAGGTCCCGAGCTGCTAATTCATGTGCAAAGTGTGTGTGTGTCTCTGTGTGTGTGTGTGTGTGTGTGCGTGTGTGTGTGTGTGTGTGTGTGTGTGTGTGTGTGTGTGTGTGTGTGTATGTGTTGCGATGTCCACGTAAGCGAGCGAAGTCATCGCAATGCACCCCTCCCCTAATTCGTACATTGGCATATACCGATAATTATAACATATGCGGAAACTCATGTATGTACTCTTATTCCTCCTTTTAAATGCCAAAGCATACTTATATCTACACTGGTATATGTAGATGCAGAGAAATATAAAATGAACCTTTACCTTTACTAGTATCTGTTCCGCTCATAACACGTGTGATGGAGTGTTTCTCATTCACACATTCAAGACATCCATTTATGAGCAAAGATTTGTTCACTGGGCATTGCCTCAGCAGGTAACGAAGGACCTCAGGAGCCTATGAAACAGTGAATCAATGTGTTTGTTGATGTGTACGTACAGGTGCATAGAGTATATATGTACATACATGAAGTTCGTTTCACATAGTCAACGCAAACTTGTCGCTACGATATCTTCCTCTCAAACCTTACAAACGTCTCAACACATACACGCATATATATGTATGTATACGGCGCTCGTAAGCTCGGTAAAACATAGAATATCACCTTGTACGTACACGTCAACAAGCAGTCGAACAATCGTGTTCGGCAAGTTGCGTGTAGGTCTGCGAACATACAGTGTATTATCTGGGCAAAGGACCCTCATATCATTACGTATACATATGTATACGCAAATACATAAATACCTAAATATATGCGCATACAAGAAACAATTACCATGGATTGTACTAGTCCCGTATCTGTGTACATGCCCATATGGAGCAATCGTCCGATTCCAGCGATACTTTTATCTCTCATACCATGGGTCTCAACACAGCTACAGTACTTGACTACAAGACGAAATATCCTCTTAACCACGCACACTGGTTCTTTGTGGTGTGTGTACTTGTGGTGCTGTGAATCCGCTGCTGACTTGTCAAGAGTGCAGCAAATATCACCTACACAGAACAATAATTTTATGGAATACCAACACAAATATGAGTATATTATCGTCTGCGATGGTGTGCACACTTAACAGAGATTATATACTTCCGCCATTCACAACGCACATTCCCTGTCATAATTTTTATTATTGCCCAAATTATTGTCTATCTATATCTTCCCATCTATTCAGATGTATGTATAGTATAGGTGTAACATGCACATGTTGGTAATATACTCACATACTTAGAAAAGAACACATGCTTATACATACGTACTTCTATATTCATCAATTATGACATACGATCGTTTTGCATAGACTTTGGTAGTACGCACATTCTCACTCACGAAAATCTTGCTACACTTGATACATCATAAACAACCGTCTATCTGTCACAATATGCGCACTCAGTTGGTGTAGATATAGACACTAGCGTATGGGTAAGTATACATAATTATTGAATACAATAAAACCCACATGTTGTGCACGAATGCCTTCCGGAATGTATATTTCACGCACAGCAAGATATATACATGCAAAAATATAAATGTGTTTACTCGTTTGAGAGCGATTAACCACTCGATGTAGACTATGCATAATATAAATGTGTACAGTTGTTCTGGTGATCTTATCTTCATATGCTATACAAGTGTACATCTAATACACAAATATGATACAAGATAAAGTGTACGTAATACGAGTGTATTATGCGTATGTTCATTAGACTATGCATACATGTGTCTCTCACCTAACAATTTCTCTACCAGTGTAAGCATTAGCTTCTGTGCACAGTTGTCCTGCATATCGACATGCCAATGAATTAAAGCCTCAAGAATCTATAAGTTTAAAGACGTAAACGATACGATACATGTTCATTTTTTAGTACATTTGTGAGCTGTTCCAATACGTTGTCGTTGTTCACATACAACATGCACGTACGTTTATGTGTAATTGCATGTATTCGAATTTTCATAGTGTTTCAGTTGATCACATGGATGGACGTATGCATATATATGTACGTTTTTGTATATACGTAAATGGATGACCACCAAAATAAACTCGACAGCGTTTGTTTTAGAAGTATGCGTAGTATCGTGGGTTATAATAGCATGTACAGATGTGTACATCATCCATGCGTACCAGAACGTGAGTATACACATCAGCGCGGAAAGCTTCAGCGGCATTTACTAGAGAATCTAAAACTGAAATCTCGGCACGTCCCTCAATTGTCACACCGACCGTGCTGAAGAACGGGCTACAGAATAAAATGTTCTACAATACACATTAACAAAGACGTCGATTTTTCCGAACGCGTACATATACAATGCACACATGTTAGTGTATCCAATTATCCATTCATTACGCATATAGATACATATCCAGAACAAGACCTTATAGTATTTAGCCGCATACGCAAATAGTGTAATAATGTGTTAGAGGCGAAGAGAAGGAATGAGTAAGATGGTGTTGCAAATATTGTACATTTACTCATGTTTCATAAAAGTTCCACTGCTGTATTCTTAATGTTCATTTCGAGCGGCAGTTATTAACTGAAATACAACCAGCGATATCTATGCGCTACCGTAATATACAAACACGTACGCATTTATACAGACGAAATTATGACAATATTATAAAACGAACGATTGAGCATACACTCTAACCATGCAAGTCGTATTTAGTATGGAGGCATACATTTTTATGCGTCAGTAGATGATTGCTTTCTGTGTGTCACATTGTGTATTGCTCATAAACAAATTACCATTGGCCTCTAACCCAGTATATCACACAGAACACACGGTAGATTATGGTCGACATCAAACCCCCCTCCTACTAGACGAATGTCTTTCATGAAAAGCATAAAGTATCTTTTTATATTAACTTCTCGCATTCATGCAAGCTTGTTTGTGAATGGTACTTCAAGGACTGATCCGATGTTTTGGGTGACGCCGAAAACGCTTCTACAAATCCCTACGTATGTAAACACATTTATTGAACACAACTTACACACCTGAAGTACGCGTAGGTTCGATCCCGGCATCAACGCATTGGCAAGAGCTTGGTAGTAGTTCCTCTTGTATGTCACATACACTCTCTCATCGGTAGTCGCCTCTTTATTCCCGGAGATACGTGAATGTTTTCTGGCTTCACTATTGCGTGGACTGCATGAGACCTGCAACATCTCAATCCGGCGTACGCATCTAAACCGTGTGTAAAGAGTGCAGAACGAACGGTGTAAGCTACAATTCTTAAGAAACTCTTCAAGAACGTATCGCAAATGGGAAAGGATCGGGCATATGCACTCACATACACTTTTTTACCAAGTATGTACGTGTGTAACCACTCGTCTAGCTCGCGCACTTGCATAATCAATAAGTCCAAGCTTACCTCTCGTAAATCGTTAGACGTAATTAGGATAGGCAGGTGCAGTCATAAGACGGTGAAGAGAAGTGTGTTGTGCCTGTAAGTTTCGCGAGTGACCACATACCCACAACTGTTCACTCGTACAGAGACATACCTTTTCAACTCAATAGATGCTTTAACATCAATTCCTGACTCATGCGACTTTTTGCACAAAGCGAGTACAGCGTCTTGCAAGAGTAATATATTGTCCTCGGCGCTCACAATATTCCTGGGCAGATTCCTTGTCATTTTAGCACGATTCAGTATATCTGAGCCTACTACATACACCCACTACGCAACTCTATACTGTCAGTCAATGTTTTGCTGTGCGATGCAGTGAGTCTTACACACGACTATGTAAACTCGAATTATAAATATACAATTGGATTTAATTTGACTATTTGTTGCCATCGAGAATCTATCAATTGGTACGAACTACACAGCCGCAAGCAGCTAACTCGTGGTGGTTTGAACTGCCAATTCAGTACTCGAGTCTTGTATGCGCGGAATTTAGGGAGGGGAGACCAATAGTTGTAAGGAAACAATCGTTTAATAGTATGTCTCCTCCCTATTCTGATAGGACTTGGTTTGAGCAGTACTTATTTCTTTTTAATGTGCGTGCCAAGTATCTCCAATGTGTAGGTGTACGGTGTTGCACTCAGTATTTCTTCAAATCCATGTTGCGCGTGATTAATTAACATTAAAAATATATTGTTCTCTAGTTCAAGCGTGCAAGGTTGGGATATATCCACACAGCTCTAAATGGAGAATTAGGAATCAGTCACCACATTCCCTGTGTACTTGTCTGTGTTAAAATATAGGAAAGTATGCAAAAATTTTAACACGCGCAATAGGTGGTGATGGTTGAATACAAGTAAAGAAAGAGATGAAGAGGGGAGGGAAGGGTGGTGAGGGTGGAAAGGAACGCAGTTCTATTATATATATATATATATGTGTGTGTGTGTTCGCGTGTGTGTGTGTGTGTGATAATATAATTGCACACCGCTGTAGGGGTGGGTGCCTATAGCCCTGTAGAGCGATTATAACACGCGCTGGTAACCTTCGTTTCTCGTCGTGGTTTGTGTTTTCTGCTTTAGTTTGCCATGGTTTTGTCACAGATTGTTTGGCACGATTTAGCCAAGTAGTTTCTCCGGTTTGTTGTCTCAGTTCGAACGTGAAAACTTGATCTCGTTTACCTTTGTCTAAATCCTTCTCGTGTAGAGGTGAGAAATTTAACTACGGTCATTTCGTTAATCTGCAGACGTTATCTTCAAGATCCTTCTTTGCGTAAGTCTATCAACCTGGAATATAGTGTAACTTTCGGAGGTAGTTAGTTATACATCTTGTTGCGGTACACTGTATGGACGCCTTGCCGAATGCCTGTAAACCCTCATACATTAATGTATTTTTGTAGCACATTGAATAAATGATCTTATCACTCCCGGAATCGGCACAAAGTCTGCCGTCTGTTTAGTTCAACAAGAGTATAACTTTAATGGTTCATAATTTATTTCTGGCTTTCAACGAAATGGTTTTTACTATACGACCCTTGTTGCTACATACCTTCGTAAACACACACTATATAATTCTAAAAAGTATATACGCGACTTTTACTTGCTGACCAGTATACCGCCAACTCTACCCTTTTTGGTGGTGGTGGTGGTGGCTACTGGCTGGACAAACTCATAATAAATCGTAAAAGATATCAACGCTGATGTGCTCTTTGTGATGTTATCGAACTTAAGTCTGAATGAAACATATCACGCATAGGCGATTAAAGATGTCGTGTAAAAATTATCTACTACTGGAATTATGCGATGCCATCAACAGCAAGTTTGACAGTAAATTCCGAGGGTTTATCGTCGGTAGCAGATGCAAGCTCCCCAATAAAAAATTTACTGCTTGTCCAAGAATAATTTGTCTCTCTGCTTGACGAGTTCAGATATCGTTACGACAGATTGCAGTAAGTGGAAAGTCGACGATTCTCTCACTGTCTGTATTTGAATTCCTGTGCACCAAGTTCAGATCCGACTCCGTGGGCAAAACCAAAGCGTAATTGAATGAGTAGATATTGGGAGGGCAAACTCTTTGCAAATCAAAAGTGGGGACCGACCACATGCACAGCTATTATTACACAATAACAACGTTGACTCGACTATTACACCGCTTGTTGTCATGACAACAAACATGAACACATCTCCACCCGCTTTATAGATAAGATTACTGCTTGTGTTTACATTATAACTTACATTTCAGCATTATGCCGGGTGCGGGTTCGTCTCGAATTGGAGTGCTGCGCCGCAAATCCAGCAAACTACGGAGGTAAATTACTACGGTTTTCATCGCATGTTTCACTATTTTTTTTAGTTATACTCTATGTTGTGCCTACTTAAGTACGTACTTATGTATATGTGAATGTTGGTACAAATTTGAGTTTACGTGCCAGATTTAACAATGTGCAACAAAGATACCCCTATGATACAATCGTAAACGCACAATGGCTTGTTTTGTGTTTTCGTAGCACAATCGTTTCTACAACAGAACAAATTCATCGAAAGCAATTACCCCAATCAATACTGTACACCCTGAAATACATTCACGCCATGCTGTTTATATAATTTCTCGTGAGAAAACTCTACTAATAGAAAATGTATTCACTTTACATCCATCATAGTGAATCTGCTTACCAATGCAAGAGCTCTGTGCGTTGCTACACACTACACATATATATCTACGCACATCAAAATATTCACGTACACACCCGTATACTCTTCAAAACATTTTGTCTAATCTTATTAGCATGCGAACTAATTCCTCCGATATCAACATACACATATATGCGACAGTTTTAGGTAGGGTATCACGCAAATCGTTCCAGGCCACCGGTTTTCATTTTCACATTGTGCATCGCAGTCCATCTATATTCGGATCATATCCATGTTCGCAAAGATATGTTGATATGCACTTACACACACTCACACACACGCACACGAGTGCTTTACACACAATAGGACACAATCGACACAGTCACGTCCTACAAATGAAGCAATACTACCAGACGATGTGGTACAGTTCAGCGATGTAAACGGTAATCAGCAAGTGTTCGACAGTACAGCATCTACAACGTCTAATACAACGCGGCTGACGAAGAACGCATCCATACAGTCAAACACTCCCTCCCACATACAGAGAGAATCATTGACACCCTCACTCGCGCGTATAGAAACCCGCTCATGTACTAGAGACAACGAGATTGAAAGCAGAGCGAAAGAGGGTATGAGTGACGATGTATCTTTAGCAAGTGTGAGGAAATCTTCTGTTGCATCGGCGCATTCGAAGACGCTTAAACCTTTGCAAGAGAGCGTAAGACAATCGATTGACCGGAGTGTGATACAGGTATATAGTAGGTGTATGAAGGCGCGTCTGCGTCGTAGGAGGAATATATATACCTATGGGAGGTATAGTGTGAAACTTTTGTGATTTATGTTCAAACAGTGACATACAATGAAGAGATAGGGATCTAAGGAGAACATGCATAGGCTTATTCACAAAACACGTACAATACACGATCTTATGCGTCTGTATTTTGTTTGGTTGCAGGAGGTTGATGTATCTGCAAACGACATGTCTGTGAGAATCTCGCCTAGTCCTCAACACGAAAATTTGATCTTCGACAGTCACGATACTATATCACCGGATCTCGATGGGGAAGTGATCTATACGTCAGGAAGGTATATTACATGTGTATGTAGTCGTGAAGGGTCATATATAGGTGCGTTTGTATATCTACTTTGTATAGATCGGTCTTTGTATGTTTGCGCGAGGACAGTATCATATAAGGCGCCGACTGGCATGCTTACGCATGTCCCTGTTCTGTGTATTAACGTGGAAGTATATAATCGTTTACGTTCGTAATTGTACATGCGTGTTGTATATGCTCAAGTGAATCTTAACTGCATATACAAACTGCGTGCAATCGAATACGTACTGCGTGTACGCGAACAACGTAACCCACGTCCATTATCTTCGTAGCCGATGTGGGTTGTGCGCACACGTTCCTTCATACACACGCGTAAAAATACTATATAAGCTTAACCTCAAATCTTCAATTCTACCTAAGAGTATAACAGCTCACGGAAAATATAATTTCGATTTGTTCCGACTCCACATAAATAATACGTATATTCCGCAAATGCTACTTTAGCTCACATTCACAGAAAGATTTAAAAGAAACCACTTCTGCTCTCTTTTTGGAAGAATTTTTGATCTTCTTGACTACTTATTGTTTATGGAATTGCCATTATGTATAAGTACAATTTGGCTTAGTCATGCTTTCATCAAGAACTATATCAATCACATGTCCACACATAAATATTAATTACCTTGTACCGGCATCCGCTTGTATTTGAAGACCATGGGAGGATGAAGATATTGATCAATTTAAGAACGCTCTGCGACAAGCTGACCTCATGGACACGGATGCCCTGGTACTTATTTGAATGTTTTCAATTTCTTGTTCGTTTTTGTTTATATGTGCACATAAGTGTAGATACATATACTTGTCCAGGTTGGTGCACTGGGTATGTGTATAACTGTACATTGGCACACATACGCAGCTTAATCATTTTGAAATGTATGCGTGCGTGGGTACATAACACACTTGGTATGTACATGAACATACGTAAGTACACATGAGCAGCTTATTGCATATGTACAATACTGCTTACATGTACTCCTACAATTATTCCGCACTAGGATACGACAGCCATTGTTGTACGCCTGGCCTCAACGATGTATGGATTCTTCATTCCCTCTTTCGTATTGTCGCGAACACTGCCGGATGTATGTCGTCAGTACGCGCCTAGGACCTAGGACAATACTTTGTGCACGCATTTACGCTCATACACAATACGCATATGTGAGCATTAGAGTAATTACTATCTCATATGTATACAACAATTATCTATATATATATTAATACATATGCTTCACATGCGTAAATGTATACACATATTTGCATAGACACCCACACGTAAACACACAGACTCACCCACGTACATATCTCAAACTTGTGTTTTATAGGTATGTGATGCTCTTAGCATCGATAACATTGACTTTCGATTTGACCCAAGCGGGATCTTCTGTACAGTAGGACATGTTTCACGCTTTGTGCCTGTAAATACCAACTTTCACATTGCGGTTAGTATATGTCCTTGTTGTAATGTGTGTGCTGCGTGTCTGCGAACTGAATACTTGCCTGTGAGTATGAACAAAAAAAGTGTTAGAGTAAATTTATGCGTTTGCATGTGTACGTCTATTTCCTGTCTTTGAATGTACGAAATATATAACTACGTACTTATATTGTGTCGTATATGTCCACATACGTGGTGTGTCCACATACGTGGCATGCAGTTTGATGTAGATACATGTGTTTGCATGTATACGTGCTACCTTTGTCTGTGTGTGCTAAAAATATAGTCAATTTTGATATTGTGCCATGCATGTCTTTGTACGTAGAATGCAGAGGCCATTGAGAAGGTGTGCGAAGGACTCATATGTCACGACATTACAGCTGAAGAGGCAAATAAACAAATAACCTACATTACTGGGCGAGGAGGTCTTTATCCTCAGTAAGTATAATCCTTCAATTGTATGTAAGTTTGTGCGTATATGTACGAGTATACGGATACTCTCTTGCATGTTATGATATCACAATGAGAAAGACATAATCGGCGGAAAGGTCCTTGAACGATTGGGTATAATGTAATTAAGTGGTAGCATACCGTACGTAACATTGCATTATCTCAAAACGAAAGGGGGTTAATTACTTATATATGTGGCACATAATTACTTATATATGTGGCACATGCTTATATATATAATCCGATTTTGCATACATATTCCATGCACATACATACACACACACGCGGCACGTACAGACTACATTATATGGCTGCTTTAGAGTTTTGAACTGCAATGTTCACAAGAGCATATTCTACTACAAGTGAGTGATCAACTATCACCTACACACACCCCACTCGCTTTCATGTATGCAATTATATTATGTTGTGTAGATCATGCACGTATACGTGTACACGATAAACAAAATCGTGGAGGCTACAAAGGCTAGATTAGCCTGATTTTGTGTTGATTCACGCAAAACGGATACTCATACTCAAATTCGCATATACACAAACGTACAAATATACATATACATACACATTCATTTCTACAATCAGGTGGCTTCGTGCTATTGCATGGGCATTTCAAACTGGTGGATTATCATGGATTATATTCCGTTCAACTCGAAATGGAGTGATCATCGGATCTTTAATTGGTCTGGCAGAGGGTTTATTCGAAGAGTACCTCGACAGACGCAGTCACCCACATATCGCCATGATGGAAGTGTACATTGTATGGATATTGTGCATAGAGTTATAGTGTTATACAGGATTTTCGAAAATGAAACGGAATGACCTTTGTGTATGTAAGAATGTGTGTATACGAGTTGCTGTTTGTGTATGCGTGCGATATAAATGAATTACATCTGGTTAAATATTGGATTTAAATCCATTATATTCCTTTTGTCAATCTTCATATCATTTATACTTTGCTTATTGAGTTTTTCTTTTTTTTTGATTTCTTTGATATGTATATGCTTGGTTGCAAAATGATTTGAAAGTGGTACTTAAGCATATACGCATACTTATTGGCATTTACGTTTATGTATGTTATTAGAATGGTGTCATGTCTAGTATAGTGCTTTTAGCCTGTCATGCATCAGGCTACCTGGACTGCCCCTTAATGCCCTATCTGGCGATCATGGCCATCCACCTTCCAGGTATACACATACGCATATCCATATGTGTTTAGACAAAGGCTCCATGAAGTGAGTCTTTTTCAAGTGTGGTTTGGATGTCTTGTTATTAACATGGTGAACATTTTGGTATTTTCTCCGTGTAACAAAATGCTATCGAATATCATTGGATATTCGAGCGAACAAAGTAAACTTTCTTTGGATATAACAACGTCCGGGCAGACAAGCGCACAAGCACGCAAACGTACAACATCTGCACATACAAATACTGCTCTATTTTGATTCCATGGGTCATGCTTGAAGTCCTTGACGTATTCTTTTCTCGCGACCATAAACAGCGTCATTCGTTTCGGTTGATGTTGTATAAGCGTATATATACGCTTCCAATTTTGTACAAACCATGCGCACGCTTACACCTAATGCATGGATGAATGCATGCATAACTCACAAATATCTGTCTTTTTTTCTGTATATTGTGTTTGTGCACAAGGTCTGGCTGCAACGTTTGGAGTGATGGAGATGCTGACTGGGCATACTGTATGTATTTAAGAGACTAGGACGCCATTTGTGTTGTTTTAGTTTATGTGCGAAACCGCATGTGTCGGTAGGAATACTATTGAAGTACAAAAACAAAATAGACAAACTATGCATTAAAACTGCACCACAACACCTGCTCAAGCGACTTCATATCATTCTGTAGGTATGTGGAGCTTCCCGCTTTACAACAGCTATGATAACAGCGCAATTGATTGCGTTGGGATATACAACAGGCGCATACGTCATCAAGTTTGTACACGGAAACTCAGTTATGGACACATATATGGACCAGAACTTATGCCCGACAGCTGCAGTATGTCCGATGTTTGGCCACATGCGTGTACAAATATGCCTTAAACTACACCTTAATGTATTCACACGTGCACAATGGCTTATGCGTTTTAGCGTTTACCAAACATGTAATGGATACGAATTTGTTTATGTAATAATGTGTATATCATGTATGTATATAAGCCTGTATTTTACTTTATGTAAATGTAGTGTGCTTGGTACACTATCATAGAATACACGCGCACACATGCACATGGGGTACGTACATGCATACACATACACATCCGCTCTCATGCATATGCAATACATACACTGACAAAGACATAAATGTATATTTGTACTACCAGGGAGTAACTTGGTACGGCTGGATGATCTTTATGGTGGTCGCAGTCTGTCTATGCCTACTATTAGACACACACGCATTCCAGTTTCAATATGTAAGACTATTTGTACTCAGTTATTGCGTTGCCAATTTATACGTATGAGTATGAGGTAATATGACAATATTGATATGTCTGATTGTAGATATTCGTGCGTGTTCGTAGTTTGTCTTTATATGATGTGTATATATCATTTACAACAATGTGCTACTTAGTCCTTGTCGATGGTTGCCTTGTTATGTTTATTTTCAAAGTACTAGTATATACACATGCACACAGACCGGAGTTTTACTACTAGTCACTTATCTGATGATCGAGCTGATGGGCGAGTACACTGAAGTGCCGGACCATTTGATAACATTGTGTTGTATGACCGTTACTCAAATAATCGCATCAGCAATGAAGTGGTGTGTATACCTCCCTATTTCCAAGTATAGTGTCTGTATATAGGTTGAGTGCATGTTTGCATGAGCGTGTCCGTTGTATCTTGGATTAACACTGATTTACGTGTGAGGTCAACGATGTGCAATGGTTGAAGTGTGTAGTTTCATTTTTCGTGTATATATCTTAGCTCAATCTAGTCGAGCTACATTGAATGTCGTGTGCTAAAGATGGGAACAACCATGATATTCCAAAATCATAGATATGAAAAAATGAAAAATGTGAATTTCCGACTACAATGCACTAAACAAATACGTTCACAACGTTTTCTTTGCTATGTTCGCTTTGCACATTAATCGTACTTATGTTTGTTGAGTGTTTTTTGTTTGTTTTGTGCAAGCATTTGTTATCCAGATGTACTTTTTGTATCTGCATGGAAGTATCGTGAAGTGTATCTCTGGTTGGTCTGTCTACTTGCACCTGTCTATTTTTGTATGTATATATTCGCATGTGTACTTGCCTATAATTCAGGTTTTTCTTCACATCCAAGACTGCCATTCTAGAGCCTACGATAGTTATACTTGTGCCTGGTTCCCTTTTAGTGCGTTCTATTCTATTCGAATACAGCGCTAACAGCGACCAAACGTATGCTTATATGTGTATATGTGTGTAAGTATCATCCTACAGGCAACCAAACTCCACAATTTATGCCTATGCCTGTATCAACCTCATTAAAAACCACCTATATGTTTACATCAAAACGATGTGTGTGATGTGAGCAGAGACTAAATGTGAGTGCACCATATGTATGCATGTATTTACTCTATTACGTTTTGTAGATACATGTGCGAGTGTTATCACCAAAAATACCAAATGCTGTTAGGTATATGTATACATATGTGTGCATTTAGATACTCCTCTGGTATGTAGTATCCCGTCAAGTGTAAAGTATCATGTCATGCACGTGAACATCGTACAAGCGGACTCCAGGTACTCGCGTTTACGAGGATGTAGTGGTCTATATTAGATTAGATATATAAATAATATAACACTACGCTACTTTGCCAAATTTATGAACCAATAATATGTTTGATCTGTTCGTCTATTGTCTGCCAATCTATCGTATTTAAAACTTATGTATATGATTATTACTGCTTTCTACACGAAACCCTTTGTTCGCTTATTGATCTAATCCTAAGAATACGGCAACTGGTCGTTAATACTATGAAGATTTATCGAACTAATTCATGCTGTCTCTCTCTTTATCTCGTTCCTTTACGCGTTGTGCAGCATGGCGTTCACCTCAGCAATTTCACTCATTACACTCAACATAAGTATTGGGCTTATGGTCGGTGCTGCGATTGTGAGTGCCGTTGTAAAGATTGTACATGGAGTGCATCGCTTCAAAAATGACAGACGTTTAAAAAGGTTACAAAAACGCGTAAATGAAAGAGATACAAACGCACAGACAAACTCACATAACGGTGATGTGCAAAAAAGTAGAAGACCAACGAAAGCGTCAATAACTCAGCACCACAAAGATAAAAGTGGCAACGACTCTGATCAACATATTGAGCACTTGTCTTCTTCTTATATGAACACGTCAGATGCGCGCATGAATATAGGTATGCATGAGGGTGGAGACGTTTATACGCGCGTAGATGTGAGCGAGGGTATGAATGAAGGCGTAGATGTAGACAAGCCGAGTGATATATTGATGGGAGGAAAATTACGACGACTGGTATCTTCTGTAGTATCGGAAATACAACTTACAGCTACAAGTAATCTTAGGCGCATTCACACACTGTCAGACGATCAACAGTCGGCATCCAGGCCACCAGGTATGCAAGGCACGCGTGTGCGTGATTTGTGTTATAAATGAGTGCATGTGTATGAGTGTGCCTGTGTGAACCTTGTATACGTGTATGCAGTGAACGTAAGCTTACCTGTCATGGCCGAAAGTATGCGTCTTTTGGGAGAATAAGGGGGGAATTGCACCTGAATATCAAGAGGCGATAAAGCCCAATGGAAAGCAGTTGCAGAACATCAAAATCAAAATAATGAGCTTGCGGGTGCGCATCTCCTACATTTTCTGTGTTCAGGATATACCACAAACAAACAGACATGTGTCTTTTTCATATACTTGCATACATTCCCCAACTACTCGCTCGTAGCAGATTTAAATATGTACGGAGTTGTAGAGCTGGCTATGCGTTATATATGTAGTTTACGTATAAGAATACATATTCTCAATGACATGATATCTGCCGTAGTACTCAGAGCATGAGATACAACATTCGAACAAGACGATTGTATGAAAAAGATCCTTAAAAATATAATACATATATGTACGTATATGTATGTACGAATCTAAGTACGTATGTGTTTGTGATACATCTATTCGATACGAGTGTGCATTTTCATTCTTGTTCTTGTTTGTGTGAAGTGATTACCCAAGTCGTTTACTAAATATGTGATAATTGTTTCACACAGTCGTAGAAAATACAAATGGTGAGAACGAAGACTCGCAAACAAGTCCGACTATGGTATGTGTGTATATGATTTCTTTTAGTGAGTGTATGCGAGTGCACAAGAATATATGTATCAACTCGTGTGTTGATATACGCAGCTATACAACCAATGTTCATTTTTGTGGATTTAGAGTACTCTTTGTGCCACATTCAAAGAAGCCGTCTCCTACGCAACAATTGTGTGTGCAGGGCCTCCCCTCTCTCTTTTAACGAAGCTAACTCACGCTAGCGCACACACAAAGTATCTACTTTGCTCACAAACTATGTATGTATGCCTACTGGTTCACCTAATCAGCCTGAGATACGCCACCGATGGAGCTCAAAAGTTGCGATTGGTTTGAGTCGTAGAGGCCGGCTTGTGACTCCTTCAACCTTTTCAAGGTCAAGAAGAAATGCAACGCATTTATCAATGATATGAATACATAAAGTCACATTAACTTATTGTAGCAATCATGCATCAAAATATTTCCAAGACCTATTTCTGATACTCCCAGATCATAGAGCTACAAATAATGCAACAAAAAGCTGCTTCATCAAATATTTACTGGTTCAGCTTCATTTTGTTGTCCGCTGGGTGTAAATATGAATATGTCTCATTGTGCGACATCTTGAATGATTCAACAAACGCTGCAAAAGAGTAAATATATAGCCAATAAGTGTATACACAGTGTTGGTATGGTTATTTTTGGCGGACGAAGTGTTCTGCTAGTATTCAAGGCCAAGCATTGCCAGGTGTGTGCGTATCTCGGTGAAGTTTTAAAAATTGCAGCCACAAACAATGAGGTTAGGTTCTTTGCATTTATAATCAAACGAGCCGTCGCTCATCCCAGGCGGTTGCCACTGTTAGATTTCTTTGCAAATGCACATACCAGAGAAACAATACAAGATAACTCAAGCGAATAGATTCTAGAGAAAATTAATTTGCCCGCGTGTACACGTTGTCTTTACCACCTTCTCAGGTAGAAGCGAATCGGCTAATTTAATATTTACTTATATCAACTGTATTGTATAAAAACGGTTGTACTTGGTATGCGAGTTAAGCAGGCAACTTCTCACCAGTATATGACACGAATATCTGTGGGCAGTAATTCTTCAATGTTAACGTCACTATGGTTTTTGAACGACGTTTGCTGCACTTGTGTTCTCTCGTAGGGAAACATTCCCCTTGTTGGATTCACTGTCATTACCATCATCTTTTCCTCGTTGTTGGAATTTGCATGCTAAATGGGGTTTGGACTGGGTTGCGGAAGGTGCTGCGCATATGTCCCCACCCTCGATAACCCCAACAGCAGTATTTGCGCTAGACATGGATGTTAGCGAAATTTGTATATCCGATGTACGGGCACTTTGACATACGGGTACTTCTCCACTATCCTTCAACACCCCACTCTTACTTTCAGCAATCTCTCCCACAAACCTACCATTGGCCGAGGCCGATGCAACGGTAGCTATAGAGTTCTCCGGAGATGAATGTCCTTGCGCCGCGTGGTGAGAACTAGATAGTCTGCGGACAGCCAAAATGAAACACAGGTTCTTACAACTCAGTGTGCCCGCTTTGCCCTCTGAAATAGGCATGCGCTTGATTGCTAACTGTAGAATTTTATCGGGCGGTGGGTGAGCGTTGGGTCCAGACATAAACCACGTAGACGCATATCCACACATCGGCCATTTGTTCAGCGAAGGGTGTCCGCCAGTGCAGGATATTCGAGCACTGCATTATTGTGGGCATAAGCAAGCCACGATAAGTTGGATGAGCGTGTGCTTGGGACGTTTGGAAGTAAGAGTGGTAGTTATGTCCATTTCGGTGTGCCACAACATATACGAAGTGAACGTTGATCAGCAAAAGGGATACTAGCAAAGCAAGATGTGTCCTCCAGTTAGGACAGCCGAGTATTGTTTTGATCCATTTAACATTGCTTGGTTCTAGTGTATGTACAGTGATACATGATACTCGCACTGGTGAGTACAAACTTGATAAAGAATACATGGAATTTGCGTGCGTACGCTTAGTGATCTTGTAAATTTTGAAGACAAAATGGACACGTAATTGCTGTGGTGACACAAAAACCTTGAAAGTTGAACAACACTTTCTTACTTGCTTCAACAAAAGCAAACTGCAAACTTTTCGTTCAAGCAACGACTGTGTCTAAAAGCACCATGTATATCCGCACAGGGTAAAATTGCAATGTACTTACAGAAGGATTTTAGTTGTCAGAGAGATGTCGATATCACAAGCGAAGAGTCGACACGTGCGCCTTACATTTCCAATGTCGGTGATTTGAATAAACGAAAATATGAGCTGTCGGACTTCCGTTGAAAGTTCGTCGAGCCGCATCATGATAAACAGCGATTAGATTGGTAGTTCAGTATGAAGAGTATGTCCTAAGATCCTACGTAAGAAGCATCTATATTGAAAATCAATGGCTCTCTGAACGAACGATAAGGTCAAAGTTAGCGAGTATTGCGCGTATAGAGAATAGTACTTTAAGCGGAATACGCTTCATGCACAGCACAACGCGGTCGTGAGCGTGTCCTGCGGATAGTCCGTCCAACGAGCTACAACATCGCTACTGCAGTGCTTGTGGGTGTGTGTGTTGTGTCTAGTGTGTGTGCGTGTATATGTTCGAATATAAGATAGGCCCAAATATAATTAACGCTGTTTAACGATCATTGCAGGGGGACTGGCCCTGTACAGTGCTATACAACCAACTGATATAACGCCGCAAGCGACAAGGATATACTTGTTCGACTTGTGCCTCGAAGACAGTTCTGTCAAAGAACTATACAACGTTCATATTGAGTGTAACGTACGATATAATGACACCAGAAGTACAGCTTTATGTATTCCTCTTGGGCAGTATAACGCTCGATGAACTCCACTACAGGTCTTGTGATGTAATTAGGCGAAAACTGAATAGCGTTATGCAGGAGAGAACCGCACAATACTCTAATCACGAGGATAGACTTGGGCAATTGTTTGAGAAGCAAATTTATAGAATAAAATTCAGCCTGAAATATGTCAAAATAACTAACGAGACATTTTACATTAGTAGAATTATAAAAAGGTCATAAACCTCTCATGGTCTAATTTTGAATATCAAGAATGAAAATCAGCGGATTCCAATGTCTGGGTCTCGGATTCTACCACAATAGTATAAACCGTTGACTATAGTATAAACCGTTAGTAAAAACACCGTGTTTACACAAATCATTGAGACAACAACAATGTGCAATAACGTGTCCATAATCGACATCCTTTCAAGAGCAGAACGTTTGTGTATTCAATTTCAACCTAGAAATAAAGACAAAAACACAGCACTCGCAAAGAAAAATTCTTGTGTATCCATCATACATCCATGTATATACAAGACTACGCACACAGGTACACGCGCACGCACGAGCCTATAAGAAAGAAAGCACCCACAAACGCACACAAAAGACATAAGCATACGCACACACACATACAAATATACATAGTACACAAACACACACACATACATAGAACACAAACACATACGCACACATAAATACATGGTACACAAACACACATATATACATAGAACACAAACACACACACATACATAGAACACAAACACACATACATACATAGAACACAAACACACATACATACATAGAACACAAACACACATACATACATAGAACACACACCCACATACATACATAGAACACACACACACACATACATAGAACACACACTTGTATTTATCATAATCACACACACGCAGATACTCCACAAACACATATATACCATATATTGAGATGTGTGGCAAGTTTTGCGTTTCTGTTTAATAAAAAATATTATTAGGGCTATTTATACAAAAGATGGGCCTAATAAAGGGTCTTTCTAAAACCAGTGAGTTCTAATACACAGGCAGGCCTATTAAATTGTACTATGGGCCTAATAAAGGGTGAAACCGGACTTAAAACCCACTTACACACACACACACACACACACACACACACACACACACACACACACACACACACACACACAAACACACACACACACATACACACACACTGCTCTCTCGGGATCTTACAACGCAATACCATACACGTCCCACACTGTTATACAGTCATGTTTCGTGCCGTCTCAGCCTTTGCATGCACCCGCGTTACTACTGCGGCCAGTGTGTCCCGTACTATACCTGCCTTGCGTCGTCTCATTAGCACAACTGAACGTGACACCGTTGAAGATAATGAAACGACTAATTTTCGGTTTGCTGGTGGTCGCACGAAGCAGGTATATATATATATATATATATATGTTATGCGATACAAGCACGTGATTGCGTACTTACTGATATTCGTATTTATAGTGTATATATCTGTATATGTATACATACGTACAAAGGTCTGTTTAGCTGTGCTTACTAAAACATATGAAATGGGTCAGGTGTAAAAGATAACATGTAGTTGTATTCCTATAGTACCACGATATGCGTTACTGCGTGCAGCAAAAATTGATTTCGTATTTACTGGCAAGCACAGGAAATGTATATATGTGAAGTACTGTTGTTGTTGGTGAGTGCGTAGTCGTCACGATTGTTGCAATATTTGTATTGTTGGTTTTGTGTGTCACACCCTTGGTTGATTGTAATATTATAGATTGCTTAAAAACAAGATGAGCTGAACTTCTATGTTATGCATACGTTTAGGTTATGATGCTTCAAATATTTATACGTGTATGGTTCTTGTGGTCTTATTGTGTTTGAGTTGTTTAGATTAGGTGGATGCGTTGATGGTCTCTTTTGTACGCATAAATTCCCTCGTCAATGCACAGATTGTTCTTGACTTGTTGTTAACATGTCCTACTTATTACCCGCAGTTGAACCCGAATCCCGCCCAAGACTTGGTCAACGAGATACCACCCATAGAGTGTGACGGTAGAATCGTGGCTTGCAATGGTGGTGGCGGCGCTCTTGGTCACCCAAAAATCTTTATTAACCTCGTAAGTGTGTGTATATGCTACGTATGTCTTGTTAGCATATATATGTGTAGCTTTAATTGTACGTTTGTAGTAGGTATTTCAAGTATGTTCTGCGTGGATGTGTCTGTGGGCGATTAACAATAAGGAGATCCGGACGGGGATTGTTACAGAAAGCGTCTGTTTCTATTATTTAAGCCCTAGTTTCGAGAATATGTTGCACCTTATGTGTTCGTGTATACAATAGCATACGCGTTCGACCTACATGGGCATGATCTATATATATGTATATATGTATGTATGTATTTACGAGGGGTGGGGGGTCCTGTATTTTTCGGAGTATTCCCACTTATATTAGTTATCTTGAATATCGCTTGGTTTACTTCTTGCTAAAACACATTTTATCAATCCTGTAGGACAACCCTGAGCCGGCACGATGCACATACTGCGGTGTACGATATGTTCAAAAGCATCACCATTAAATGCTACATAATTCGCAGTTTATTGTCCACGATATCCCTATCAACAATGCAGGTATTCAATTGCACAAACGAATTGATTGGTATGTAGAAAGAAATTTGCAATAAATTTTATTAGTTCATAGCTTAGTGATCTTCGTGAAGCTGTTCGAGCTTTTGTTCTGTTTTCTGTAAGATGTCTTACATGTCCTCAATTAAATGTCCTCTTACACTACAATATAGTTGTGAGTTGTTCAGTGTACGCCAGTATGTCAGTGTTTGTTTTGCGAGAATCGCTTATATTGCCGTGAAATCTAATCATATCAAATGTGCATGGCGTTAAATTGTGCAAATTATTTTCTTTGGTGGCCTGTGTCGGTGCCATGTATTGGCTTCGAAGATGTTTATAACCTACTTTGCATTTACATCCTTAGTGCGATCTGATTATATTAGTACAACGTATGATATTTATATACATATGGGCCACGCCTGTCAAACATATATTGCGCAGTAAATCATATCTCGGATAATCCATGAAAACGAAGTGTACGGGAATTGCACGGACGCATACGTAATTACCAGTTATCTGGCATGAGAATGGATTGTATTCAGGTTGTGACACTGGGACAATTGCCATGGCATAGACAATATCAAAGGCGAGTGTCGTCTAGATTGTCAAATATCACATTCTCCTGTAGTATCACCATCTCGTTGTATCTCCTTAAGAGTAGTACTTGGATTACATATCGATAAATATTGACAGATCTTATACCGACTTTTTTGTTGCAACCTTGTGTTGAAATATACCGCTGTAAGTATAAATCGTTATCTACAATACTGATCAAATGTGGCAGTTGACCTTGGATAAATGATTGCCGCACGTATACGTACAATATTGGACTATACTTGCAATATATTGCGTGTCTTGAGTAACAAGGAAATAAAGCTAAAAGTTTATTTTGGGACAATAAATCCCATTTATGACTCTCCTTTAGCCATGGCATGTGATACGCCTGACCTATGCATGTGGTCATTGATACGCATGTGTCTTTTTCTGTTTTGGGTGCTGAACATGCGTGTCTCCGTATTTATACACGACTAGTGTTCCTTCCCAACATGTGTGTCCGTTAGGAAATATTTGTAGCAAACGGGGCCAATTGGGAGGGTAAAAGCATATAGTACTCCCAGAGCTAGACTGCATACCCAGGGGTAGACTACAAACAAATATATAGTAAATGCTACCAAGAACACCTTGAGCAAAAAGGTCCAAACGCTCCGGGATCGAAAATGTGAAGTATGTGGGTCGCGAGCCTGTGTGCGTGTGTATGTGTTAATTTGCATGCTTGTGCATCTGATCATGTGTACGAGTGTTTGGGGTATAAGTGCAGTGTGGAAGTGTTTTTGCAAAACGAGTGAGTGTATGAAAGGTGATGGATGTCTCTTTGGCACATAGTAAAAATGGCCGATGATATCTTAAAATAATGTATAGAGAAATTCTGTATGAGTATGTCCCCAGTATGAGCATGTGATACGAAGATATAAGTATGACGACTATCATAAATATGTAATACACAACGTATAATTAATATATCATTACCAATCGCAGTACATTTATATTCAACCATTCATAAATATATAGTATGGTTAAAAGAACGCACTTACCTTGATAGGACCCTTGATTAACATTTTGGATGAAAACATTCGCAACGAGCTCATCATAAGACATCCCACAGTAAAAAACGTACCCAATACAACCGTGTTCTGATGTAGCCCAATACTATTATACGACCCAAACACTAGCGTGTATACTAACGGCATAAGCATTAGATAAGCGGCAGCAGGTGCGGGTACGCCTGAAAATTTTAATGGTACGTGTGTGTGTGTGTGTGAAATACATCTCTCATGTAAACTTCATACACTAATATGAATCCGTCTAGGTAAGTATCAAATGCGTATCCAAATCGAGCGTTATCATATATTCTGCACTAACGTATAGGTGTGCTTTCGCCAAGTTCGCCATATGGAAGGATCATCAACGTGACCAGTATGTTTAAGCACCAGTATAGTGTGTCTGCATATATCCCACATCATGTAATATATAAAGCATACCCTCAAAGAATTTGGTTCTATTAACGTACGCATCTAACCACTTAAATTCACCGCCAGCATCGCCGGACGTGGGTAATGGCGATGTTGAGGCTGACACGTCAGGAGAAATGTCTGTCGAGAGAAGGCTGGATCGTATACTACTTCTTCGTTGCTTTATGCCAGTGTCAGCATCTGAGGCCGTGTATTGTGTCAGGTGTAGATATGCTTGCATGAGCGTGCGTTCGTGTGTGCTCGGGTGTTTATCAGATTTACACATACTGATGCCACGTAGTCATGTGTCTCTGTATTGTGTGCCCACATGTTCGTGTGCGTGTCTCCAAACATATAAGTGTCTACTAGAAAATGTTTCACTATATTTTGCTTGCCTTTTTAGCTGCTAGAGATTTCTTCTTTGTCTGTTATTCTATCCTCCCCCTCATGACTGCTTGTACATGTATATGTAGGAAGGGTGTGTGTGGTAAATACCGTTCACTTCCAATATGTGCATATGTAAACCCCCAGACATAAACAATGTAAAATAGAAACTGAATTGTTGCATGCAGTTTGCTTTTCCCTTTTCCAGCAAACCTTCCTATTTCTATTCATCTTCTTAACGATTTGGGCACTTGTGTGCATAAATGCATGTATATGTATGTGTACGTGCTACGTGCACATGATGGTCTCTGATAAATGCACATGTTAACTATAGTTTATCACATACTGCTATTCCTCCTGTTTCTCATCTTGCGAGCATCGACTTCAGCCAATTCTTCCTCTTCCCAGTCTTCCTCTTCGTCCTACATAATGAAAAATAGTGTTTGCATGCATGTTGTTGCATAGATGTTATAGTAAACATTATACCGTTTGTAGCATTTCTCAACTTCTGTGTTCCCCATGTGCGCACATTAAAATGTTGCATATCCATAAGATGAGGACTTTATTCATGGGTGTGTTATGCAAGATTCATCTATTGTATGCTATACCAGGTGAGTATCCACTGTCAGAAGTCGTACATACATACAAGATTATGGGTCGCATGCATTGTCGGAAGTCGTACATACATACAGGATTATGGGTCACATGCAGTATGCAATATGCATACCAAGAAATGTGTACTGTGGGGGGGCATAGGGGCTGGTACGTCCACAGTCAAGTTAAACCGCGCCAAGCGACAAGCACAGCAACCTGCATAGAAGAGACAAGCCATCCATACACCGGTAACAGACTCATACCTGCAATACGTTTATAATTCATTAACATGCACCCGTGTACATACGTAGTGACAAAAGTACGCATTCATGTCGTAATGAAGAAGAGCACAAAGGTGAGTCAAGTTTTTAGGCTTCTCGTACATGCACATGTGTAGCATGCGTAACATAATACGACTGCCCACATTGAGCTTATATAGATGGCGTACCAAACAAGATTGTCAACATCTTTATACTCATTCCAGCACCACAAGAACATTACAAGTGCCGGTGACACCCCAAAATCTACAAGATCGCAAAGTGAGTCTAACTCGGCACCGAAAGCGGATGCCGTTCCTGTACGAAAGAATTTCAGAGAATGTAATTCGCGCGTGTGAGTCGACATGTGTACGTGAAGGAGGTGGAGTGGGATACGAAGATACACAATTGTGATATATATACCGGTGTGCGTGTGTACGATTTTGGACTACATCTCACGTGCCGTTAAGTGCAGTTTAACAGCCAACATTAATCGGCTATAGATATCAGTTTCATTTGCAAGTAATTTAACCGTGCAGTCTCGATATGTAGAAAAACGCAACTAGAGAATTTTAAATGTAGACAAAAGTATATGCAGTACTTTAGGGTATGGAAGATTTCTAGTATTGCAGTCTGGATGAAATATGCACAGACATGAAGAAAAATATGAATGAAACTCATAGATATAAAAGGGTTCGGAAAATATGTTGCATTTGTGCAGGAACACATTACGATGCTGACCTAGAGCACGTGCGGCATGCCCATCAAGTCCATCTAGTATTGCTGACGCGAAAAGAAGGAAAAAAGCAGTGGAGAAGTCTCCCTGGTGATGAGAAAATATAATTTATCAATACTTTTTCCTTTGTATATGTTCTTGAACGATTGTTTTCTATATCAACGCACTGCATTCGCACTCTTACATTCTTACATATAATAGCTTTACTGTGTCTTACCGTCACACCTAAACAACTCATGCAACCCACAGAACGCATTACACTGCTCACATGCTCTGCACAAAATGAATATATCCGTGAACATACGAAATCAAATACACAAGCACTTTGTACACTCATACCTCAAACGATAAACGCACAGCGGACAGGCCGGCGGATAACGCGCCCAGCGTCAACAGGGTCGGTATTGTTTTCGCAATGAAGCTCATGGTTGAGCTTATAGGAAAATAAAAATTACAGTGTGATAAAAAGTATGTGGGAAAGATGTGTATTTGTATGTATGTGTATGTGTGTATGTATGTATATGTATGTATGTATGTATATGTATATATGTATGTGTATGTATGTATGAGTGTGTGTGTGCGTGCGTTCGTACGTGCGTATAGCGTTGGTGTGTGGGCTGCGTGGGCATGATATGGTAAGGCAAACCATGATCAACAAATCGTACCTTTGTTTTGTCTACCAGTGATTGACCTGGTTGTGCAAAACAAAGGCAAAATCATGACTATATCATGTATGGACACACACACACACACACACACACACACACGCACACACACGCAAACGCACAAACACACACGCAAACGCACAAACACACACGCACACACACGCACACGCACAAACACACACGCACATACACTTTTTCTCTCTTCTTCTCCCTCTCTCATTTTGTTTGTATCCTCGGAATAACTTGCTCATACGCATTTTTGTGTATACACACTCAACCGCGTGCGAAACCCCCTGCTGATGTCACTAAAACACATTGTGCATTTGTGTACACAGAAAACAGCCCTTCACCAACGTATAGAGACTATATGTGTATTTCATTCTAGCTGCATTTAAAACCACGCCAGCACACTACTATATAGAGATGTACAAACTTACACTAACGCAGTTTATGCATAGGGCAGAACAATAACCAAAAATAGTTAATCATGGGACGTAAACGACAAAAGATAAACAACAATCGGAGTGAAAGCGCAAGTGACGGAGACAAAAGACCCGACAGGAGCGATTCACGTGGCAATCGAAGATCAAATATACACGGCCACGTACAAGCATACGAGCGTGGGCGTGGACGTGCGCGTGGGCGTGCTCGTGCGCGTGAGCGTAGACAGAATAAACCTGGTGGCCCTAATTATGTGAGATGTACGGACGGTGGTCAACCACACGACAGACATTTTAATGATTGTGAGCATAAATGTAGAATCGAGGACGCGGAGCATAATGGTATTGAGGATGAGGATGAAAATCACATTCCTGGATTCTATTACGATAAGGAGACAAAGAAACACTTTTATATAACAGATGGGAATCGCACTTTGTTTGCAGAAAAAACACGATTACAAAAACTGGTAATCACGTCTCATGTTTGCGTTTCAGTGTGATCGTGTACGTGCACGTATATAATACAATATTTTTATACCTAGAAACGAAATGCAACAACCAGTCTTCTCCTGCTTCTCCTGTCAGCCTCGTATATTTTAAGCACGCGCGCGAATGTAGTATCACAGACAGAAACGTACGTTTTGTATATTAATAGCGTATGTTTTTGTGTGCGTGTATGGTACTATACAGGCGAACATTATCTTTCAATAGTTCACTGTTTCAATGAACATCACTGTGGGAAATAGGAGTTCATAGACTATCTGTTGTGCATCTCACTCACTTTCACAGCAAGAACAACAAAAGCAAACACAAGATATTCCCCCCCCCCGTCTGTCTTGGCGGTCACCAAGGCAGTTCCTTACTGTGCCATCTACAAGTGCACACAAGCGTAAAACCACAGGCCCAGTTACTGTAGGTGGGTATACACGCCGATGGTTGGCCGAGAGTGGCCTTGGAATGGCCACCCATGCAGCCAAGTATGTCGAGCACACTGCCACTCGCTGGTGCGTATTCGTTCTTAATGTTTACACACGAAGAGCCAGACGACATATATGAAGATAGTTATGGGAGTGCTAAATTGAAATAGGCATGCATACAGATGTATTGGCGTGCAGTTCATATATACATAACACAAATATATATAAATTTCTCCCTACACATGCATAACAGTAATTTCTTTTTTCGGGCTTGCATGCTAACGTCTCAATATTTTCAGAATAGAGTCACGTACCGTTAGTGATCTGGCGAGGCGATCTGCGTTTTGTCAGAAACCCGTCCATCTTAGGTAAGTACAACAATGTCTATCTTCCACCCTCTCTCACTATTTCCCACGCTCATGCACGTGCCAATTGGGTATGTCACTTATAAGCACAGACTCGTATAAACATGTCAAGATATAAGCAGGCACACGAACAGAACAAGTGTACATGTGATTGAAAAACCGATATATAATAGTCTTGATAACCCACTTTCAGTATTGCGAGTCATGGTCCAGCTGTACAGAGACGGAGTGTATATGATTTCAGCACAAACAACGACAACGGATGTAGAGGTAACTTCGTATGCTCGGCGAGTAGGCTTGGGCAGGTATCGGCTACACATGCGAGAAGAAACTCTTTTTCATCAGAGTTCCACACCAGATGTACATGCTGCTCCCACATCCTCTCACCTGCTTCTGTGCAGGAACAAGAACACATGCTTATACTTTTTGACGAAATAACTGTATATGTACAAACACGCAATTTTTGAATTCAATTGTACGATTTTACCATTATTGAATTTGTTGACAGTAAATAACTGTGTAAGTACTCCAGTGCCAGGCAGATGAAAAGCTGCCTGTGTGTGAGTTAGTTCGATCGTATGAAATGTTTCGTATTTTATTCATACTGTTGTGTCTAAACGTAGATACGTGTACGGTGTCCGTATGCACATATTCATACCACACAAAACCCCTACATGATATCTTAACAGTTGGAAATGCATCAAATCGATCTATCTACACGTTCAACTAGACTTCATTATCATTCTCAGGGTGGCGCTGTGACATCTATTCGTTTCCAGCGCACTAGCAGTATAGGTATGCCAGTTTGTATCTTCGTTTCACTGTTCGTGTATTACGTGTTATCTGTATATATATGCATGCATATGAATTTTCATGTAGATTTGTTTGTATGTATATGGTGTTTGCAAATTATATATATATAGATGTACTTGTTTACACGTATGTATACCTTGCGGGTGTGTAAGTTACTATACGTATACACATTTATATATCAAACGTGATAGATATACAACTTGGGTACGCTTGTTAGCTCATGACTCACATGCCGAGCATACTAAAAATAACATGTAGACAAACATTATAGAAATTTCGAGCTGGTAATAACCATACAACCAGAATTATCGTTCGACGAGGGTGCGAGCATTTTTCATAAACCCTGTACTTAAGCTCACGTGCATCCCCGCTTTTTCTTCTGCGATACTGCATTTAGCTCACGATGGACAAACCAAAACCTTTCGTAATAATGAGTTTAGAGCCTACTTTTAACTTATACACTTGCTCTCTACACATTTTCCTCATTTTCAAGACACGTCATCTTTTTATGATCACACATTTCAGCACAAGACGGAAACCTGCCACCAACACTATCCTTCGTATAGATGAGCTCAACACGCAGGGTGTTTCATACACTCGCTCTTGACACATTTGCCTCGTTTACAAGCCATATCATCTTTTTTATGATCACGCATTTACACGTACACAGCACAAGACAGAGACGTACCACCAGCACTATCCTTCGTAGAGATGAGCTTAACACCCAGTGTGGGCGTTTTTCGGTATACACGGGAAGTTGGATTCGCACAGGCGGCAAAGTACAAACTACCAATACCTCATCGCAAACAATCATCTGCATCCGGGCTATGGTTTGTGGATTGGCCTTTGTACACACCAGACATCCTTGTGGTGAGTGCGTTTCAGGGTGGGAGAAATAGAATACTTAAGGTAAGCATTGAGACTGGGGCAATGTTGAACGCTTGGAAGACGCAATCTAGGGGGGAAAGTGGAGGGCATTCGAAATCTGAGATGACGTGTATGAGGGCGTCTCGAAATGGGGATTCAGTAGTTATCGGATATCGGAATGGATCTATTGCCGCATTTGATACCCGTGCGGGTCATGAAACGAACAATATTAGTACTTCTTCGTCAAGGTCAGCCCAAACCACGCAGCAAAACACATCACAAACTCACTCTTGCAACGATTATTCAGATGTATTCGTGCGCGTTCGAGAGGTATCCGCTCCTATTCAAATGGCATCTGTAGCATCAATACACAGCATGCAAGATGATATACATGTGCTGGTGAGTCGGCTGGGGGGTGAATTGTGTCTATTTGATCAACGCATGTGGTCCAAGCCTGTCATGCGATATATAGGGCACGTCAACTCACACGACTTTTCACTCACACCAACAATGGACCCGAGTGAGAGTGTTGTATGTTGTGTGGGTTCTGATTCTGTGGTACGAATTTGGGATGTACATTCTGCTAAACCCGTAGTTGAACGCTCGTGGGATGGTGTTAAAGATTCTGTTGGAGTGGTGAATGGAGGCTTAGGTGGTGTTGGGGGAAGGGATTGGGGACCAAAGATAGATCCATTTGCGGCTCTGTATCAGACTGACTGGGCATCTCCAGGGTATGCCCTTGGTGAGACAACATGTTGGCGTAGGGGTGTTGGGCGTGAGGTGAAAAGTGAGGTAGGCCGTCAGTCGGAGGTACCGACCGCTGGTATAGTAATGCTGGGAAAGAGTATACATAAGTTACACTGGTTGCCACTTATATAGTAGGTTAGTTTCCTTAATAAATTCATAAAAGAGAAATAAAAATTCTGATAGTACGAGATGAGACCATGCATATGATCACTTAAATACTCTAATGTAGTTCCCTGTTGTTCGTATATGAGTGACATAAGAGAGTTACATGAACTGTGGTTTGGATTAATTTTTTGGATATGGCACATAAGATGGACAAAATAGAGATAGCGGGGCGAGATACGAATTTGCAGTGGATTGTGTTAAAATGCTCTTTTCAAACTACTCCTTTGCATTGTTGCCAGAAGATTGCGGTTTGTGTTACATCATTCATTAAGAGTGTAAGAAACCAGGCTATTTGTATGATTAAGTTATCACCACGATAGGGAATTGGTTTTAATTTTTCTTTGCAATGAATGTTTGACAATATGCTGACGTTCCTCTCATAAAAAAACAACATACTTACACTTTGCAACACTTCCACGAAGGTATATCGATATTTGCAGTAGCGAGGTCCTTAATCTACTGTGATGTTTGCAACTAACTGTACTACAATCACTTTTAGAGTGTAATTCCCCATTCCTAGGCGTGCTTATTTACCCACGCACAAAAAGCTAATTATTCAGTTCAGCTCATGCTCAAATCAGACCAGTTTGAAGCTTCCAGAGCCCTACCCAGCATACTACATGCGACAAACAACCACACTACTCGTTAACTACATATCAGGGAATTTACTTGGATGTCTCTTATAGACAACAACAATAAACGACTGTCGTATATGGTCGTTTTTGGCCAGAGAGGGTAAGTCCTCCCCAAGGCACCGTACCTAAAAATTTATCACGATTCACAGGGCAATTTCTGGAGCTTAGTGCGTGAATGATTAGTGTCATGCTCATGCTTGTCTGTATGGTCGGTAAACCATGCCCAAATTTCGAAGCCAGAAGAACTAGTATGGGCATGGCGCCCAAACCGTCTCGAGCAGTCAGTGTGATTGACACAGGGTCCCACTTACCCATGCAGTTTCTAAATCGTATCGTAATGTGAATATGCGCTATGCTTAATAGTGTTTTGCTTCCTCAAGCAACGTACTATACATTAAAGAATGTGCGTGTCTGTGTGTGTGTGTGTACAGAGATCCAGGTATATCTAAAGACTCGCACATGGTGGGACACAACGTACAAATGTGCATAGTGTAAGACCTTCATTCACCTTCTCTCTATAGTATAGTAGACCTGAAATATCCGTCCTAATTTTCTCCGATCAGCACGATAGCCGATAATAATTTAAATACGTGTATGTGATGGCAAGGATTGAATGTGTGTATAAAACATCTAATACATGCACTGTGATGACGTGAAATGTATGTATATGTGCATGTACTTGGATGTCCGATCTCAAGCCTTGGTACTCGCATCCGTATGCGCATGTTTCGTGGTGCATAATAGACCGTCGCTGGCATCTTTATTTCCAATCAGCAGTTTTGCAACATACAGCCACTCATCCACACTGATACGTGAGCTCATTTGAAGAGACATCATCTCCTTGGCTTTGAGTTGATAGTACGTTTGCCAAAAAGATATAAGCTGTACGCAAGATATACACTAATATGTTACTCGTGAATTCAGTACGTTTGCCAAAAAGATATAAGCTGTACGCAAGATATACACTAATATGTTACTCGTGAATTCCTATGTACGCAGCAAATTGCACACACACACACATACGGACGATATACATTTGAATACACTCAAACTTAATACACATATTCTTAATTACACATCTTTACCAAGCTAAAAAAAACCCGCCTCGTGCGAACACACACACATACGCAGGTTATGTACACACAATACAAGAGCGTAGCTGTACGCTCAACTAGACATGCAATAGAGCGTGTATGAACTATGATGTTGATGTAAGACACTATACATCCCATTCTGTGGAACAGCATATTTTGTGACGTTTATTGCACACATATTATTCACTTACGTAAGTACATACGCGCGTGTGTGCACGTTACCTGATACAAGCGATCGAGGATCAGTCCGCTGGCGCTGTAATTATTCTGGTCGTGTTTTCTCAAGCTCTGTGTATACAAAAAAGTTTTAACCCGTACGCGAGGAAAGAAGCCGGTGTGTATACTTACATGCACACTGCCAATGTGCTTAGGTGTGTACGTAACTGCGAGTGCAAACCCCTGGGTGTGTTTGTGCACACAGTCACAGTATCAAATGCCAATGCATTGCAATACAAAAATGGTGCGACTCGACATAAAGATAGGGCGAGACTGGTACGACGCGACGTATGGATGCAATGGGCTCAAACTACTGTATAGCGGTTTAAAAAGAGACAGTAGAAATTGTTTTGGCCATGTGCGCACATGTATGAGTGCATTTTTTTCTGCACATTCTAATTCGTGCGCATAACTGCATAGTCATACCTCAACTAAGGAAAGCAAACGCCGATTCCTCAACTCAAGAATAAATATAATCATGCACGTGTTCACACAGCAGATGTTGTCCTGTTTAGCGAAATTGGCATACCATTGCGAAGTAGATACAGTACAGATGTGCGCCAAAGCAGAGGAATACAGCATTTATTAACGTTTTAGCAAATTATTATTTAGAGTGCAAATTAGTATGATATGTGACACAATCTAGTGTCCTCAAAAAAACACAAATGACATACATCTTTTCCTTACATCTATGTCTATTTATATATATCGTGTAGATATCCTGAACATATCAGATATTTCACCAGGCACATGCACATTTGCACAGAAAGCTGGTATTACGATATATGTGCCATAGAAACAAACATAGAGCTTAACGTGGGTAGTCAGGAGTGCAGCATAACCACATATAAACATACGTTGGTAATGGCATCGGCTTTGATAGCCAAAACAATCATTTTTATTATTTTCAGTCGTTGCGTAGGACGAGAAAAATACCTGAGAAGAAGTTCATTCAGTGAATTAACGACATAACTTTTCGATTGGAAACAAGTATATGTACATGTGTGCTATTATGTACATACCAAGCACACTTGACAGAAAAAAAGAATTCTGACATGTAATTACACATCCGACTACCACATACAGTGACCTTCGATTTTTACAGGAACGTATATACACATACATATAAACGCTCATGCACATGCACCTACAGCTATACCAATATCACAACCCTTCATAAGTTTTTCGCAACCTACAATACAAACATGTAATTAAACTCTGCAATGCATGGTAAATGAAGAGTTGAGCGTATTCATATAAATTCATACACAAAAAATCTCTCGCATCGCAAGACAAATCTCAGAAGACAAAATAGCACGCCTCTAGAAACGTCCACACACTCCCAATCGTTCTATACCCTCATTCAAAGCCTGTGCATGCACATTCAGACAAACTCAGGTCACATTCCCTAGTACATCCCCGATTGTGTCAGTGGCATGATTGCCTGTTGATGTTCATCAAATCGGATATATATAATATCACCAAAATCAAACGAACAACTCAAAAATAAATAAAAGCAAAACAAACACCCAAACAAGAAGCAAACAACACTATTTTTTTGTCCACACCCATCTCACATGCAATAAACACACTCACTTTGCAAGTTTAGTTTCAGCAGCCTCCTGCGCCCACTCACCCAAGCCACAGCAAGTCCTACCGTTAACCCCACCTTTCCACTCATCCTTAAATCCTTCATCATGATCATAAATAGGAGTACATGTACATATACATCCTGGTCTCTTTGTTTGATCCATGCATGCATCCGTTGTTAACATAATTGCCCTCAGAAAAACGTTGGAGTCCACTAAATCATCTGCGGCGATGTCCAAGATGGCCTGGAAGCGTATACTATTGTCTGAAAGCAGGCGCTCTAGTTCAAGGAAACACACTGGGTTGAACTTAATTAACTCGCTCATAAGATCGAACGTTCCTTGTGTGCTTCGTCCCAGTTCAGATGTGAGTGTCTGTGTGAGAAGATGTTCTGCGTGTGTACGTATATCAAGGGTCGTATTAGTATAACGTAACCTAGGTATAATACAACAATACTTACCTGGATTATTCTTGCGAAAGACAAACTTGACTATGTTAGTTCCTAAAATTCGTACACTCGAGGCATACCCAATATGCCAGTTCGCAAGACAAACAACTGGTGAACAGGCTCTGCGCCCCTGAGATAGGTCTCTACACAACACGACATCCAAAATCGATAGGCAGAATCGGATGGCTCGGCCGCCAGTGTATGCAACATAAGCATCAACAACCCTCCATAACCGTACTCTTGACGACCGTTATCGTCACTTACACTCTGTTCGTCTATATCTCCACACAAACCTCTTTCAGCTTGTTTAATCTTGCTTTCAGATTTGTGTATGCCACCATTCTGGGTGTAGTCTGTAGTTATGTTTCGCGCAGAAGGTGTGTGTACGGTCGGGGAGGGGACGTATGCGGGGTTTGCCTCTGGGCACAGAACATCGAACACAAGTGGCCTGTGAAGGTCAACTCCGCTGACTGGTAACGGACGCGAGTTGCACAGCATTGCATCGGAAATCTCATCAGCGATGAGGTCGTTACTATAAGGTGTGTATGTTGCGTGTACATTTATCTGTGCTTTTGTTTCTGTTTCTGCTTCTGTAAATGTATGTGCACTCGTAGATGTAGATGTATTTGATAATTTGGACTTCGATGTAGAACCCGACTTAAAGTTCTCATACGTAATGACTTCTTCCCTTGTGTTGGCAACAGTCGAAGTTGAACGCCGCGATTTAGTTTTTGATGATCCCGATATACACAAATTTATCTCCTTATCTGTCACTGCCGTTGATGTACGCAGAGGTGTCTTCGAATCTACAATACATTCGTGTGTGTCGTGTCCGGACGACTTTGGTGCAGCTGTGTTTGTCGAGGTTTGTCTGGATGTTGGTACCAAAGTACATTTTGATGTGGATGTCAGTGTGGATTTGATGGACGTGGGTATGGATGTAAGTGCGGACGGGGATGTATGTCCAAACGTATTAGGGATGTACATGATGAGGTCGGACACCATTTCTGACAACGGCCGGGTTTGTGAGAGAGGCGACGTGGATTCTTTCACGCTTGATATAAACTCGGGGTTTTCCCTTGACTCACTCCCGTGCATATACTCACTCTCACTCGCAATCTTACTCTCACTTTTACTCTCTCCTTCACATTCACTCATACTCTCACCCTCAGTCTCAGTCCCACAGCAGCTCTCACAGCAAACTTCACTCCTGTCCATGTACTTCAATGCAGACACATTCACGCGCGAAGAACCCAACACGGATCTACATGTGGTAGCATGCCTATGCATGTTTGTAGAGGCAGGTCTAAACGCGGATAAATGTTTGTAGGTATTTTTCGATGTGCATGTATGTGTACACGTACAAATTGATTTGGAAGTGTACGAGTATGCGCGTGTGTGTGGGCTGGTGAACACTTTCTCTAGTCTGTCGATCGTGATCTGTTCATCCTTTGTGAGAAAGAGACGTTTGATATTTGCGTTTGAGGGCGTACTCTCGCACATATTGTGTATAATTCGTAGAAGCTGGATGTTACTTGTGGATGATGGCCGACATAAGCACGGTAGTCCTGTGCGGAAGCGAGCGGGAGATTGTACAAGTACATTTTTGCGTGGATGAGGTACGGAAACGTAAAGGCAAACGCATTGATTTTATGCGAAGAGTGCTTCTGAGAATTGATATAGTGTTTTTGTGAGTGAATGATGGGGAAATAGCAGAAGGGGGAAGTAAAAGCGTATCGGTTGATTTAAAAGTATTGCAGACGTTTCTTTATGATTGTGCGGAAATTTCCCCTGCGGCTCAAGTGGGTGAATGAAGAAAATAGCATTTGTGCGTGTACATCAAGAGACAAAACTCAAATGATGCAGCATTTGATGTGAAGGAATAAATGCCCGGATGAGAGAGTGCATACGCGATAATACTTATCTGTTGAAACAAAAATATGTATGTATCGGCTAACATACACATATTCACCTGAAACGATATATTACATATATACCAAAAGTATATGCGGGCGTAAATCATACGGACGTGGAGGATATAATCGTACTTTTCAGTTAAGATATGTAGAGTCTCAAGCTGTGCTCAGTGACTTGGATATTATAGTTTTACTTCCAAGCAGACAAAGACACCAGCACACGCTGGTCTTACATACCATATATGGGTGCGTGAATCATTGGAAAATGACAGAAATCATCTACATCATTGGCGGGTCCCCACTGTATTTGTTCCATTAGGCTGTGTAGAACACGCACAAGGCCCAGCCTGGCCAATTTGACCTGGATGGCAAGTTTTGCTTCTCCGCATAACATAGCCGTCATTAAAAAAAGCACCTACATATTCAGAGAGCGATAGGATTAATGTGCAGACAGGTGGGTGTAGGTATGCACGATATATTGACAAAAGTTTGTGCGTATGGCGTGTGCGTATATGTCTGTGTTCTACTTGGCTACCAGTCGGTGTTGGCAAGGAAAACATACAGGTACTAACATGTTCTGCATACACCAATACATACAGGATGTTTAGTGTAGGTAATGGTGTGTAGTTTACAAATACGAATGTCTGTAATTATGACGAGTGAATACGTTCATCAAACCACGTGCTCGCTAAATGGGAATCGCTGCTCCCAAACTATAACACAATCTCAGGAGTTTAGTGTATTTTCACTGCAGATATACATCTGGATATGATATGGCTACAGGGAATCGAGGGCGAGGCGTCAGAGGAGAAAAATACGTTCCTTGTAGTAAACAGTGTATAGAAGTGCATGACTATTGCGTAAGTACATCCGTATCAACGCATACACCCATACATTTGTGTTTAAATATACTACATTCTGGGTGGAAGAAAATGAACAACATCTTTACTTTCTTGCATCTGTACTATAGAATTATGCGATTGAGTGCCCATACTTCTACATACCTCGTTCTGATAAAGTCCAAATACAGGGATATCTAACCTTGAACCGTGAGAGTACGGTGTAATGTCTGGCATGGGAGAGGGAAGCACATTGTCATTTCTCCGCCCACTAGACAGCGATTGGTATGACGTCCGCAGCCCTGTACCCGGCGATGTACTTGTGATTTGAGCGGTAGGATGGGCTACAGATGGCTCTGTGATTGAATTTTCAATAGTGGCTGAAGATTGTGTTGTACTTGTACAAGGTTGTGTTGATTGGTCTACAGATGGACTTGTGAACACAGATGTATCAGCAACTGTGCGATGGGTTGAAGGGGGAACACTTGATTGATATAGGGTTGTTGATGAGTCTGCCACAGTGGATTCAGCTGTATACGATCTCATAGGAGGGTCATATAACGTCTCATTGTTTAGACCTGTGACTGTAGATATATGTTGAGTTGTGGTAGCGTGATTTGTTGTCGCTACCGGTACAACTGTGGATTGAACAGTAGATTGAACTGATTGTGTTGTATATGATTGTGACTGTGATTGTGATTGTGACTGTGATTGTGATTGTGACTGTGATTGTGAATGTGTATACGGCATTTCGAGTATGTGCAACAGAGAGGGGTGTGCAATCGATTCTGTGCTATCGTATGTGAATGGCGCTGATGAAGTGGACAGTGAATGGCTATTTGTATTACCATCAGTGCATGTCACTGAAGCTTCCTCTATTGGCGCAGTTTGAATTTGCATTTGCGACTCTGAGTTTGAGCGTCGGAATGGCAATGATTCCGATTCCGACTCGCTACTCTTCAACAAAAGTGACCGTGAATCCTGTGAAATATCTGGCGAGGGCTGTGATCGAGTACTTCGACTCACATTCATATCCGTGTTCGAACTTCCAGTTCTGCTTGTTGCTGCCGTGTCGTCTGTCCGTGCTACGTTGGGTTCCCCATTTAGGATGGTATTCGGGCCAATAATTCCGATCCCATCTGAGCTTGTGGACAATATCTGCCTTTCCCACGCCGGTAAGAACTCTCCAGGCGTATTAAGGCCAGTATCTTCTCGTTGTCGTATGTGAGTTTGATGTGGTGCTTGCATGTTTCCGTGGCCATGTGCTTGTGTATACTCGTATGCGAGATCTTGCGCCTGTGTATGTGCTTGAGCCGCTGCTTGAGACTGTGCTTGCTGATGTTCATCATGAAGTATGGATGGATGGGGTACCGCAACTTCTGTGATGTACTGTGTCTGTGTCTGTGCTTGATCCTGAGTCTGTATCTCTGTTTGTACCTGGGCCTGCACCTGGATCTGTGTGTGTAGATGTGCCCGTGTCTGTACCTGTTCCCGTGTCTGTCGGTAGGTGCGAGAGTTATCATGTTGGAAGAGATCACCCGTCTCGTCCACATTCCTATTCCTATCGCTGACCCCATCCCTACTCTCTTCAGGGCCAACTGCACGATCGCGTTCTTCTTCTGCCCTAATATACCGCAACGCATTCCTCTGCCTCCGTGCGTGAGCGCGTGACAGGTTCACGTGCATCTGATATAGGCGGAAGCTTTGATTCTCACCGCTACTTAGTATACGCCGCATTTCATTCGCCTGTGTCTCTCCCCACATAGGTCCGAGCAGCGAAAAATCTACCCATACATTATGCTCGTCAACATCCCCAACACGACCACGCCCAGACATGCCTTCATCCACGCCAGTACCAATGCCCATTTCCATAGGAATGTCTGGACCAACCTCCGCTTCCACACTTCCTCCCATGTGTGTCACCCCCAGTCCAACATCTTCGTTTTCAATACCCACCAGGTCAATATTCAAGGAGTTTGAAATATTCGTAACGACATTTGGGGGCCTTGTCATGACGTCAAGTTCCGATGCCTCACTCACTGATATATATAGCATATTGATATTAGTGTGTAGATAGGGATACGAATGTATGGATGTTGGTGAGTTCGTGGTCGCAAGTATGCGTCCATATATGAGCGTGCGAGTGCATGGATGCGGATGCATACATATACGTCTCTATTGATATTAGTGTGTAGATAGGTATACGAATGTATGGATGTTGGTGAGTTCGTGGTCGCAAGTATGCGTCCATATATGAGCATGCGAGTGCATGGATGCGGATGCATATATATATATGGATCAGCTGTGCGTATGAGACATATATGTACATGCATTCATAAATTCAAAGTCGTGTCCATACACAAATAAGTTCAATAAAAGTCATGTGTAGATGAGCACGTATGAGACGACATCCGTGCGAACGTGCGATGGGAAATAACGTGCAAGAAAACGTACTCTTACAGTTCCCCTTTGTGTCAAAGATGGACATTGTGTTCTGCAATTGCATTTACGCTTTATCGCTATGTGGTAAGTTCTTTATCATCCGGCGAAATATATACCTTCATATATTTAAACATCAAACATGCGCTCAAAACTCATTTGTGAATAGTTCGAATCTATAATCGTCACATCCCACGCACATTAATACAGAGATTTTACCTAACTCTGCACCTGGCACTGCATTTGAATCTAAATTCAAATCTCTCACATTAATATAGTGTCCGGGATTAAGTGATTGATTTATATGTGGCAGAGCATACGTGCGTGCTCCCTCCATCGCCAGAACCATTTCATTCAATATATCTTGGTCGTCATCCGTGAATGGTGCGATCATGCTAATGAATCTGTACGTTTGTTTGTATGTGAAAGGCTTGTGGGTGTGTTTGTATACGGACGCATGTTGTGTAAGTACAGTACATGCATAAGATTGATGTATGGGCTCGTTCGTATGTGCGTGTTTCCCAGGGTTATACGATCGCACTTAACGGACTTTGTGTGTGTGCACAGTAGCATATCGTACATGCGTGTGTACACCCACGTTCACTCAGCGTGAATAAGGATAAGAAGTGTACAATTATCCAGTTTGACATATGTGTATACGACTGAGTACATGTGCGATAGTCCCAGATGAAAATAAATAAATGAGTCGCGCACAACGACAAACATACGGTTGGCGCGGTTCTTCAAGTGCGACATTCGTGCCATCCACATATGTTTGCAGGTCGGAAAGCTGTGACATCAGGCCATCGCCGAAAATATACACCAAGCTCAACGCCCTGCACATATATATATGTGTGTTTGTGTGTGCCGGTAAAACATATGTATGTGAGCGAGTGTGTACACATGTTCTCGTGATATAATACCGGGTACCTGGTTGCGTGATTTTCATGATATATATAATGATATCATTCAACATACTCATCCACTCACTAAAGCAAAGGCCACTTTACATGCACTAAAGTTGTGTGCACCATAAATGCACATACATACAAAAAACGTATACCAAAAGTGCACAAATATTCACACTTCGTCGCCCATGTATGGCGGTCCTGAAGAGGATATTGTTATGAACACAGTTTGTACCTGCAATCCACATGTTCATATCCATCATATCAAATGGATGGATCGCCTGTATTCGTTCTCTATTTTCATATACACCGTACACATCACTAAATACAACATTCGCATCAACACCTACCACTTGCTTGTACGTAACTATTCGTATCAGCTTTAAAGATCACATGACATGCATGTGTACTGTATCTACCATAAAGCAATGCAACCAGACAGAATACGCACGCATGAGCCAAAACGACAGATACGAATATATCTATAATATACATCTATAAAAGCATATAAAAACATACTCTTCATAGGTACTTAGACCACCGGGTGTGTGTTCCAGTTCCATCAAGGTAAACATTGAAGCCAGACTCATTGCTTGTCTCTGCCTATTATCCATAACATCATTGGTAACGGTAACTGCAGAGTGAGGTAAATCCGTCACATTCTTACACCTCATGGTCAATATAGCAACAAGGCGGCTTAGAAGCTCAGGCTGCATGAGAAAGCTCTGATTAGCTGTAATGGTGGCCTTGGTTTGACTGGACTCTTCGCGATCTTTTGGATTGAGTTTGGGCGGTTCTTTCGAAAGTACCTACGAACACATTGTGATATACATGTTTGTGCGCATAATTGTGTCTGTGTTTGTGTTTGTATTTCAGTATATGTACTGGGCATTACCTCTGCATGGACGTATGCATCAACTCGTAAGTACGCATAAATGCGCTTGTGCTTCTTGCCGCTAAAACTCGAAATAAGGCGTGAGAACATTGAGCACACAAGGCACAGTATTCAAGTCGTCCGCACCTGAACAATCCCAACAAACACAACCGCGTATCTATCCGACCTCGCACATACCAAATACAAACACATCTATAAACACAGTGACAAGTACATGCACAAACTCGTTTACACCTCGATGGTCATTGAAGGCATCCACACAGATATCCATAACGTTGCAAAAACTCACAACACATATCTATGGCTACAGACATGAATGAAACAACAATGGCTGTATATCCCCATAAGCATACAAACACACCCAAACACACTTACGTCTGGTTCTTTGAAGGCATCTCCGACCGTGTCTATAACCATAACCGCCAACACACGGGAGACATATGCCAAATGCCACGGGCCCATTTCCGCAACTAGCATATGTGTGAGGCCGGAAATACTCTCAAAGTTTAAAACACATTCTCTGCTCGAAAGAATTTCTTCCAGGAAGTACACTAAGCGTATGTGTGGATGCAGTTTTGAGTATATGCAGAAAGTACAAGTCTGAGTGTACGAGTGACATTTTCACCATGCATCGGTGTGAGTGTGCATTAAACACCTTGCAAATCAGCAAAGACCGATGATGTTTGTAGTTGTAGAAGGGTGTATGAATGAGTATATTCGCGATGGATCATTGAACTACGTATGATTTGCAAGTGAGCGCGATACGAAGCATGTGCAACGTTGACGATATTGGTTAATCAAACAGTCAAAACAACCACAGAGGGCGTATTCCTTGGTTAGTACTCAACATTTTTCTGCCCAGCATATGGTTCAAATTCCACACCTTCGACTTCGAATGGATGAGAAGGCAGTCATACAGATAACATACGGATATACAAGGTCTGCACATACGGACATGTACAAACTTGCAATCACATACAAACACATGGCTATACCTCTGCCTCATACAAAAGCCTGGTGATCGCTCATTTAAAGAGACTGGCGATGAGGTTAACGCACGCAATGTACGCACTATGGGGCCGCAGTAGTATGCTTCCTCACACTACAGCGCTATTGCAGTAGCAGTTAAACATACAATTATATACACACATCAACGCGCGTCCACACACGTATACATAAGCAAAAGCACAGCAGACGATATATATGTGCACGCGCACACATAAACACTCACAACTCACCTGTCACATGCAACAGCTCTCGGTGATTTGTCATCCGGAAAAGTGCAGAAATGAAGTCGCTGTTGTTGCCTAGACATTGAGCGTTACTATTGGAGAGTGAAGCCATCCAGCGCAGGATGTTTATACACCGTATAAGGTCGTCAAAATGTACGCTAATATGTGTGGGTGATATGGGAGACTGTGCCGAAAAGTCTCTTACCAATATGTCGCAATCGCATTCCTCACCAACAATACCTTCAGCTTCGTCCCATGTATTGTACAGCTCGACATTCGGAGAAAATGTGTATGTGTTTCTACTACCTTTACCACAACATTTTATGTTATGTGGCTGTGTCCCTGCGACATCGCTGGCAATGCCATCGGCGTACGTCCGTATGTGTGCACTTCGTGGTGTGCGAGTGGGTGGTGTAATACTTTGGGTCATCTTGAGTAAGAGACGTACAACTACATTGATGCCCCCACATATGCTAATTACTTGTACGTTTGTTAAGATCGGCAGTGGATTCTCCTACACATAGCAATTAAAACACGTACAACTGTGAGGTTTCCTGTGAGAATCAGATGTGATACTGTAATCTTTAATCTTTGCACATGTCTATGAACGAATAACATTAAGGATATATGTGCGAACTTATCAACTGTATGGAATAAACTCCAGGAGAGGTTAGTGACAAGCTCGACTAATGGGCATATATGATAGCCATGCTGGACGTATGCTTCGTCGTCAACAGTTTATCTATTGGCTGTGGCTGCCCATAGTATTTGGAACATGGGACGACTACGACGGAGGCATCTACACGCAAACACACACTATCATACGCGAAAAAACAGACAGCACACACTCTCACAATACACACGTATGTATACATGAACATACCATGGTTGTGCGGATACCAGAAGGTACCTTTGCCTTTAGCATACTACCTATCTGACCGGATGTGTATATCTGTTCTTCCGTTTCGGGTGCACGTATACAATAGTCACAAAGAATACGAAGGCCCATTGCAATGCCTTCACTGTCTTCAACTAACTCATACTCTTCTAGTTGTGATATAACGAAGGGAATATATCTGTACATCTGCATGCAATTTGTGTATGTTGTTTATTGTATGGCGTTAGTAGATGCCAAGCATGATAAAATGTCCGTGCTATTTCAGCACTGTTACATCTACGGGTTTCCACTGAATATAAATATGATACGTTGCGTATTGCCATTCTGTAGAGCCTGTGTGTGCGAACAAGAGATGTGATTTTCCTGTCAATCTGCCGTCATATCCATATATATCCATATGATGTGTGTTTCTGTGTTGTTGTACATGCCATGCATCCGTGCAGGTGCGTAAGTTGTGTATATTTTGATGCTAACGAAAACACTCATATGCATAAATACAGACATTGGATAATAATCTGTGCGCATGGTGTGTATATGCATGGACTGCGTATTGTGACACTTTAAGAAATAGTGGCCACAGTGCGTAGGTTTGGTGTATGTTTGTACACACATGTACTTTGTGCACAATACCTCATTGAAACGATGGTAAAGGCCATCAGGAAAATATACTCTATCTTTTGGGGCATAATAGTCGCGATGGCGTACATTGTAGTAACCACGGTGACCGTCGGTCTTCCCTGTTCTCCGGTTCTATATTTAACATACGAGTCATATTTATACAAACGTACTTGTCTATGCCCACGTGTATATGTTTGTATGTATATATAACACTATAAATAATGGCGTGCGTGTTATGTATTTGTATAGTCGATGACAATTGGTCCCCACGAGGAAACAGATTCTTCTACATTACACAGAGAGAAGAATTGTAATGTGTGTTATGGGTTCAAAACATATGCGTGCATAGGCCTAATTACTAACAAACAAACTTTTAATTCCATGGTCTATTGCCTTAAAGGCATGTCAACTATAGAAGCTGACAGGTGTGTGCGTACACCGGCAACGTACAAACGCGAGGAACGTAGCCTTCATCAAAGAGATATTTCTCCAAGACTCATATTTGTACACCTAACAGCGGCATGTCAGCTAAACCCCAAGTACATAAAACAATGCGCGCATGTTTATGTATCGAGAGGTTAGCAGAAATTGTGCATATAGAACGACCTAGTGTTAAATGAACACACATGAAAAGATTGGACAACACGGCACTAAGCAGACGACATGAACAGATAGCATACCTTGCAAAGAGTGGAAGTGGAATGAATAACTGGCGGCACAGTATCACGCTCTATGAATGAAACATTTGATAGTTCCGACGGATTTTCCGCAAGATTCGTCATAATGTTGACACAATTATGACTTTCTCAACTTGACTGTGACTTTCATTGTATACTATTGTCTACAGCATCGTGCGTTCGTGTAAAGGTGTGTTCAAGTTTGTGACTAAATATACTTCTCCGTGATCGTCGATGAAATGAGAGTAATATGTTGCTTGTAATGTCAAGCACACATATACATAAAGGCATATACGAGGTGCGTGTGTATATGTGTGTCTGGTATATGTTTTGTGACATCGAATTGCGGTTTCAACCAAGGTGTGAGAACACAAACAGTGAACAGCTGATTTCATGGACAGTCGGGATCTCAAGCTAGTTCCAACTAAACGACAAACCAAGCTTGCATGTCCGTTCATATAAGTGAAATTTGAATCGCTCGTGCATGCGTTTCATGAGTGTATGTATGCGTTCTGCGTGTGTTGTGTGTGTGTGTTTGTTCATTTATGTGAGGGAGAATTTGATTGCTTGTTTACGCTGTGTGCGTTTTTAGAGTGTCAATAAGTTATCATCAAAAAATACATATATATATATACAGTTCGGTACTCAATACGAATTAATTTATCATGTAGATTTGATGTATTAATATTTTCAGTTCTCTATCGCCTGATGAATTAGTTTGATTAGGAGCGCTAAAACCTAATTGCCAACCTTGAATGCAACTACTAATAGAAGACAACTTAAAGAGGAATTTCACAACAGAATAACAAAAGGCTGGGCGAAGGTTTTTTATTTCCGTCCATTCTTTTGGCGGGTTCCTATTGTTCTTTTTTTTAGGCCTTTAAAAGGGCTTTTTTTATCGGCTGTCATAACTATACATGAATGATTCAGTATAGGACAAGTTAAAGAGGAATTTTGGTATGGTGATGTTGGGTTAGCGTTGCTTTTGGGGCAACGGTGTCCGACTGTACGTACGGGCCCCACCCGCACTCCCACTTCGCCACACGTGAAAACGAACGAAACGAACGCCCGCCCTACCACTGGCCCACCCACCACAGGCGGTCACCGACCAGCCAGCTGGCCCGCCCGCCAGCCCCACTGTCGCCTAACCAGCGCGTGGCCACCCTTCGCCCCGCACACGCCACACACACACATTCACTCACACACACACACACACTCTCTTTCAAACACACACATACACACACTCTCTCACTCACTCACACACACTCTCTCACTTACGGGACTGCATATCGCTTCTCCCTGTATCCTTACTCTCTCACATACGTACGCTCGTACAAGTTACGTACGTTTACATACAAACGTCATCATGTCTAAATTTTGGGCCGAGGAAAGTGACACGTCCACCGCTGCGTCAGATTCAGATGGAGATATCAACATTACCGCCCAGAAAGCTTCGGCTATTGCGTAAGTCGTTATACATAAAAAAAACTGAGCTCCACGCATATAAACACTTGGCCGCTTGGCTACCGTCCACGTGTCTGTCTTCCACTGAGGAACTTGCTAGTTATTTGTAGAGTCAAATGCAAACAACCAACAAGTTTTTATTTTGGTTGCTGTGTACGTATATATGTAGAACTTCATACAATCTAGTGCGGTGCTAAATATTGCTCAATTATATCTCCAAGTACTCACCCGTTTACCATATCACTCCTTGCAACGTTAACATAAACAAACTTGCGCCACATGATCGATGGTTCACACATGCACATATTGCTACATGTCTGGTCGTTCATATATTTATACTGTAATCACATATATAGTCGCGCGAACTTGATGTCTTCAAGTGAGTCAGACGAGGGCCGAGTAGTAAAGTCTAAGAAGGATAGTCGTTATGATGGCCTACGTGCCTTATGTTACGGCATCAAGAATCTGATGAAAATCGACGATTGGGCGTCTATCGACAAAAATTTTCAAGACATAAAGAAGAGTATGTTTGTTCATTACGAACAAAGTTAGTATCGCCGTGCGTTTTTTGAGCATCGAAGTGACAGTGTATTGTAGATGTTACTGACATGTTAAATGTTCACTGGCCCTCTTAAACTATCTCCTGTATCTCAGGTGTCGTCAAGGCCAAGGGTATCATTGCCGAGGCTGGTGGTCTTCCTATTTTCCTTGTACGAACACTTGTTTCTATCGAAGATGAAATTAACAAGCTCCGTGGAGATAAGGTAAGAATATGTATGCCTTAATTTTGCGATGAGACCCAATATAGTATACTCATTGTTGGAAATTCATGAGCACTCACTCATTCAAATATATAAACTATACGTATGCGCGTCTCTATAGGAAAAGATCAAGAAGATGAACAAACCCAACGCCAAGGCGTTCAATGCACTTCGTCAGAACATTGTCAAATACAACAAGGAGTGGGAGTCTAGTGTTGAGAAATTCCGTACTGATCCCGTACCATCTACTGCATCTGAAGCATCCTCAGAGGAATCTGCAGCTGAGGAAAGCGCAAGTGATTCTTCTTCATCGAGTAGCAGGTATGTTGTACATATATGTATATCAATGTGTGTGCGGTGTGTTACCGTCCGATTTGCATGTTCACTCGTAAGGTTATGAAGTCGATAAACGCTCGAGTAATAGAAATATTGGCTGCTTCCATCGTGTTTTTAAGTTTTATAAGGTTAATAAACTATATAATATTTATTACCAGCATACATGCCAACAGTGTTGTAGATACTGATCTAATGTTTGGTCGTTTTATCTCATCTTCGTTTATCTGACTTGAAAACTCCTGCAGTGAGAGTGATGCTGACAAGAAGAGCACCAAGGCCGCGGCTGCGGTGAAGGAGTTGGGTAGTGATGATGATTTCCTAAGCTCAGACTTTGGTTCGGATTCTAGTTCTGATGACTCCGACTTGTCTGAAGTCGAGGACGCGCGCCCAGGGGAGGCCAGGTACTAGCATTATTGAATTTGTTTGTGTACGTGTACATGAGAGCGTAGTCATGGTTAGTTGTAAGACTGACTGATCTCAATTTTGGTTCGAATAATCCTTGTTTGGCGTCGCTTTCGTTGGCATGGATAGTGTGCACATTGTGGTGTAGTACAAGATTTCGATGTTATTACATTCTTGATACCGGTATGGTTACATGCGCAAAACTAGCGTACCGATAATAGAAACCTCACCTATATGTTTCACGTAATAAACAGATATGGTGCCTCCTTCTTCTTGAAAAAGGCTGTTGCGACCAAAAGTAAGAAAGTTAAGAAGGCCGACAGTGAAAGCGATGAAGATGAGAAAGCCGCAGCTAGAGCACTTGATGGTGCTGGTGAGGGTGATTCCGAGGATGAAGCCGAGATTAAACTTACAGAGGTGAACAAGCGTGCGATTCTGACATTCCCTAAAGATACCGAGTATACACATGACCTTATCAAGGAAAAAATTATTGAACTTCTGAGTGGCCGTGGACGTAAGGGTACGGATAAAAGTTCTATGGTTGATCTCATGGAACAGCTTCTTGTGGTAAGTATACCCACGACTATAGACTTGCTTACATGTCAAAATTGTATGTATTATGCATATTGTATATCTCCTTATGTTGTACTATACGTTTGATGATGCATATGCACTTGCTCACGCTCTATGCTATCCGTACATGCACGTGCACATACATATATACGTATGTATAAATAACAGGTAAGTGATGAGAAAGATCTAGGTCCCGCAATGCACATTAAGGTCGTGTTGGCCCTCATCGCTGGCCGATTTGACTCTACTAAGCCTTCACAGCAGTGCATGGAGGTACAAACGTGGAAGAATTCCATCAAAGGTGTGTACGAACTTCAGCGCGATATATTAAGTGAACATCGGGGTGTTATTTAGAGGTTGTACAAGTTCTGATTCTTGTGTATCCTTCGCATAAGTATATTTCTATACACAACTTCATATTCACTGTAATACATGTTACATTTTCTTACGTGTATCGTGTATGTTAGATAAGCTTAACAGATGTTTTGTTCTTATTATAGTATGGCTCTGTAATACGTAAGCGTACGTGTACATCTCTTCTAACATTCGCAAATCCACGCATGACTTAGATCTTACTGACATCTTGGGATTGGTTGATGGTAACAAGAGTCTGCAAGTGTGTCGCAATCTTCCTGAGGACGAAGAGGTTTATGAGGTCACTGAGTCCAATCCTGTAATGAAGGTATTCACTATTTCTTTTGTATCTACAGCCTATTCTATTGACGTTCACTGTAAATTTGTATTTCGTGTACATTACATATCGCTACGCACCCACATTTTTTACTACTACCAGCATTCAAGAATACTAAATGTGCAGTGCACCTTTGTGTACTTTCTTTTGTGATTAAAATACTGCACGCACCCAGTGGTTGCGTTTGACATTGAAGGTTGTGCAAGAATGTGTATTAATGCATGAACAATTAGTAAGTATCACGCTAGGTCACATAAGTGGAGCTGTACTTCTAAGCTGGCCGATACCCTATAATTTTATCATTTACTAGTTTTACATTCTTGTGGACGAAAGTTCACTTGGTGAAGAGTATATATTTGTCTTAGTATTTACATGCCTACTAACAACGTGTAATTTTTATTTATTTTATCCTTGCTCAGGTTGCGGGTGATCTGATGTCATTCATTGAGCGCTTGGAGGAAGAGCTTACACGCTCTCTGCAAATCATAGATCCTCACACACAAGAGTACGTTAACCGTCTCCAAGACGAACTTACCATGATGGAGGTTATTAAGAAGACACAAAAGATCCTCGAGGCCGAGGGTCATGAGGAGACCATCTGTATGTTTTATATGGCAACTCAGTAATCCCACACAAAGCATTGCTGTAGTCACAAACCAAGCCCTCTAGCATCGTAATACAATTTAACTGCAGCTAGAAGTTTAGCTTCATTCATCCACAATTTTTCGTCTAATATACCAACCTGTTCGTGTGCATGTAGGCCGAGTGTACATCCGTCTTATCGACCACATGTATTTCAAAGGAGACAAAGTTCTCTCCAAGACTTTCGCTGCGTTGCGCTTGCGATCAGATAACCCTGAACTTGTCTTACCCGAGGAGACAAACCCTGCAGAAATCATGCTCGACTACTGCAAGTACCTGTACAAGCACGACCACAGGTGTGTTTATGCGTAGATATACGATATTATGTGTGTCAAGAGAGATGTACTATCACTACGTTCGGTTTTATGATCTGGGCAGTGCCATAGTGATATCCATGTGTGTGATGCACGATCACACATATGCTCGTGAGAAAAGAGAATTGTTTTGGAGAGTCATAGTAGTGTATGTAGTTTTTGTTTGTTCTTGTAATTCCGTGTTAGCGCCTGTTTCTGTCCCTATGATGCACAAAACGTCCATATAGTATGATGATACTACTGATTAACTGTACAATCACCATCTTTCGGCTGAGGGGATATTATAGTTGTGCGTGTAGTAAAAAAGCCTCATGTGTTGTCACAGTCTTAGTACAAGTGGTGTGTAAGTAGTTGGGCGCTCTCATTTCTATATATGCACACGTACATGCTTCGTCACTGACTGTTCAATATCCAATATTATATATGATGTATAGCGCGCGGCTGCGCACTCGCGCGATGTTATGCCACATTTACCACTTGGCTATCATGGACGACTGGTTCCAAGCTCGCGATCTCATGCTTATGAGTCACTTGCAAGAAACTGTCACGGCCGCAGACATCCCTACGCAAATCCTTTTCAACCGTACGATGGTACAGTTGGGTCTCTGTGCATTCAGACAGGGCCGTATCTATGAAGCACACTCGTGTCTACATGAACTCTACACAACTGGACGTCATAAAGAGTTGCTAGCCCAAGGTATATGTGTGTCTTGTTCTGAGTGGGATGGTGTATATGTTACTGAAGATTTCATGCGAGAATTGTGCTTTAGAAATATTCATTATTTAGTACGCTTACGAACATACGTACTCTCACACTTCCGCAGGCTTGGTTAACCAGCGTTACAACGAGAAGGATGTTGAAGCCGAGAAGGTAGGACGCCGAAGACAAATTCCCTTCCATATGCACATTAACCTGGAGCTGTTCGAGTGTGTATATATGATCTGTGCGATGCTTCTCGAGGTCCCCAACATGGCCAACATGGACAGTCGCAGACGTGTCATCTCTAAGCCTTTCCGACGTCTCTTAGAGTTCAGCAAGAAACAGGTGAGTGCGGATTTGGGGTGGTGGTTATATATATCTAACTACTCCATACTTTGTGATTGTATCCACTTGTAAACGTGTACGTCTCATAAGCGGGCTCGCTGTTTATATGTAGTAAGGAATTCTCATGATGCATACAACGTCCAATGTATGATTATACGTCTGATTTATTTTCAGTGACGAGCAACGTGGTACACGTAAATGCACAGCGTGTGTATGTAATGATATATAGTACATTGTACATCCATAACGAGACGTAACCCCCTTCAACATCATACATTTTTACAGGCATTTACTGGACCCCCAGAGAACACACGAGAACACGTTGTGGCTGCTGCAAAATGTCTACAAAAGGGCGACTGGAATGGATGCTGGGACTTGTTGGAAGAAATCAAAATTTGGAGTCTTCTTCCACAGAAAGACACCATATTGGCCATTCTTAAGGCCAAAACACAGGAGGAGGGCTTGAGAACGTATCTGTTTGCATACAGCGGTGTGTATGCCAGTATCTCCCTACCCGATCTTGCGTCCATGTACGAATTGACGGAAGCGCAGGTATATATGTTGGCGTATATCGAAACTTCGTGCCATTTTAGTTGTTAGTTCGTGTGCTCATGCACTAGACACATATGCATATTACAGGTACACGCTATTGTGTCTAAGATGATGATCAACGAGGACATCCAAGCAAGCTGGGACCAGCCAACTGCCACCATTGTAATGCACCGCGCTGAACCCACCAAGCTGCAACATCTCGCCACACAATTGGCCGAGAAGGATTCGTACCTTGTGGAATGCAATGAAAGATTATTGGATATTCGATCTGGAGGCTACGGATACAAGGATACGAACAGAGTATGTTAAACTATGTCCTTCTTTTCCGTTTCAATATGTTGGTATCTGAACATGGATTTATATTTAACAATTTGCTGGGATATTCTATTTAGTGTGTTGGAATTGGTATTATCTCTTCTTCAAAGTAGTTATATACCCTGTGAACCCTCCTAATACCGTCGTTCACGCCGACAATAATTTAATAGGGTGGTGGTAGCGACCGTGGAGGTTTCGGTACACGTGGTCGTGGTCGTGGTCGTGGTGGATACAGAGGCCGGGGGCGTGGTCGTGGTCGTGGTGGAAGCAGTAACACTGATGGTGGTGATCGAAGCGGCAATAGAGACAATAGCAATAAGGCTGGAAACGATCGTGGCCAAAGGAGTAACCGTCAATATTAAGCGTGACTTGGGTTTTTTTGTTCAACATCAAAACGTTGTTATACGCATGTGTGGACGGCCTCTATAACTTAGCCCTGATTTGTGGTGTAAATGAGAAAGTTGTCTTGCTTTCTTTTTTATTCTCCACACGAATCTCATCCTCTTTCTACATACATTCTCTGAACCACTCTCCCTGTGTCGCTATCTCTCTCTCTGCCTATCAGGCCGGGGTTAGCGTTCTTCCGCCTTATTGTCATTTTTATTCACTATAAGTTAGTATCTTAGTTGGCGGATGTGAGAATTTTGGTACATAAAATTACAAAGAAAATACGTTTTTTTACGAACGAGTGTTCCAAGAATGGATGGTAAACTGGTGACAGTGAAAGCTTTCCACGGAATTGTAGGCCTATCTATACATATTTGTATTCGTAATTTTGAGTTATGAGATTAAATCATTGCGACGTTAACCGAATGTAATAAAAGTAAGTAATGATGTTTCCATATTTTACTGTGATGGAAGAAGACCACAACTTGACTTGCATAGTATACATACATCTGATAGGGCCAGTGTTTTGTGTATCGTAGGAGATAGCGGCCCGGTCTTGTGTGTGTTTGTTTTGGATATATCTTGGGCGGTCGAAACACAATATTAATGACGTATCGATCTGCATCATATTTGTATAGGGGGGAGTAAAATGAAGTTTGCGCTTCTTGACAGTATCGTATATGAATCGATGTCAGTTCGCAAGGGTTGTGCGATGCGTTTGTGGGGCCGGAACAACCAGGTTGAGTAGGAATACCAGTTCTTGTGTTTGCAATACGGGAAGGGGTTTAATCTATTTCAAATGTCTTCGGATTGGTTCCGTTAATGTAGAGTTGCGCTACGCACATACGAACGTGTAGTACTTTCATCGTCAAGTAACTGCATAGGGTGGTGAAAAAATCATTATTTGTATGTTAAACGAGAATTACAGATATTAACATCATTCAAACAAAACAACCGGTCAACGTCGAGATTGTTGTCCCTATCAAACTGGTTTATTTAAGTTTGCTTTTGCTTTGACAATCCATGCATTTCTTTATGTCGATCGATTTACAAGTCCAAGGCGAGATTCAAGTGTACACTCGACAATGCTAGCGACCCAACACATTCGTGTTTAAATGTCAGAGTCTATTTCCGCTTGTTGACGGCCCAGTCGGTCCAACATATCCCGCATCGCTATGTAGAACTGTTCTTTAGAGATTGATTTATTTGCCCCTGCAAATTGATGCAGCTGTGTGAGAGTGAGACGGATGTCAAAGAATTTTCGAAGTCCATTTTTCAATTCTTCTCGAGACAATGATCCATCCTTGCTTGTATCAAAAGCATCGAACATCTCATTAGGGTCCCATTTTTGAAGGTTGATCTGCTTGCCTAACTTGTACCTTCTGAACGAATTGCCAGTGTATCTTCGAACGGAAGTATAGTACTCATGCTGTAGACCTTCGACCATGCGTTCGTAATCCTTTTCCACACTCTGCCAACAATCAAACCCATCGTAATTAACTACAATATTAAACTTGCCATTCGACTCTATCAAGGGTGCATACAACGTTTTCAGATCCTTCTCGAACCCCTTTACATCCGCCAATGTCGCCACAGTTATATCTGATAAATCAAGTAATAACGTATGACCATCCTCATGGTATATCGCGCGGTCTGCGATGTTCATCGACGTCATATCCTCTCTGAGTCCCATGCGATCGGGTTTAAATATACGTGAATCCATATACTTAAGATTGGGTGAGACGACTGGACGGAAGTCCATAGCTGCCAACACGTCCTTCTCCAAATCCATTCCAGGGGCTACCTCTATGAGCTCAAGAACTGGGTACTCGGCAGAACGTTTAAACACTGCCCGCTCAGTGATATACAAGGTGTGCTGACCACGCCTCACAGCCTCGTCTCCACTAAACGTAACCTCATATGTGTCATTGACAAACTTTTTAATCGACCCTTCCTTTTCAATCTGAAGCTTACCACAGTCGAACCCGAGCTTTAGCCCTTTCGTCGTCATGCTCCCCAAAAAGCAGACCCTATGGGTGGATTGTGAAATATCAATAAAGCCCCCAGGCCCCGTCAATCGATCTTTATTTAGCCGTGTCACGTTCACGTCGCCATTAGCTGTTACCTGCGCCATACCCAGGTACGTGACATCCAACCCACCTCCGCTGTACAAGTCGAACATGGCGTTCATTTCAAGTGACGAGCTTGAGTTTGTACTAGGCCCAAAATTATGCCCTGATGCAGGTAACCCACCTATCGCACCCGCTTCTGTCGTCAAAGTAATACTGGATAATATTCCCTCTTCTTCGGCAACAGCGGCTACACCCTCGGGCATACCTATTCCCAAGTTTACCACTTTATTGGGTCGAAGGGTGGCTGCAGCTCTACGTGCAATCACTTTACGGTGGTCCAGAGACATGGGTTTAAAAGCCTCCATTGGCACTTGGATCTCGTTACTCCAAGCCGGGTTATGGTCTTCAAAATAACTCATTCCATGCAGTTTATGAACATCATCCGGCTTGACACACACCACACAATCGACCAAAATCCCTGGAACATGGACAGTAGCAGGGTGTATACTGCCAAGCTGTGCAATACGTTTTACTTGCGCTATCACCACACCCCCCGAGTTTCTCGCGGCCATGGCCAGATTTCTTGCATCGCCGATAAGACTTTCATGTTCAAATGACAAATTGCCGTCAGGATCCGCCGTCGTTGCTCGGATGACCGCAACGTTGATAGGGAGGGCCTTGTAAAACAAATGCCGCTCCCCGTCGATGCACATCTCACTGACCACTTTTAGTGACGAGTTCGCGGCTTTAGCGTTGATTCGTCCGCCCGTACCACTCACCGGGTCGACAAACGTGTTCATACCAATTGTTGTTAAATGTCCAGGTACGTGTGAGGCGCTCGCTCGAAACATTCTCGAAATACTACCCATCGGTAAAGCCCATGCTTCCACCTTCTCTTCTAGTACAAGTTCTGCTATCTTGGGTGTTTGTCCATAGTGCGCACCAATGGTTCTAAATAGCATATCAACAAACTTCTCACCTTCATTCTTAGTACAGAGTACTTCGTCCGCTGTGTGTGCGAGATGGTTCAGCCCACGAGTTGCAGAGTCGCCTGGCCCACCCCCAAACACCACTGTGAGATGGTTGGGTGTACCAGTTTTAACGTATTTCTCCCCCAATGCCTTCAAAACAGCTTCCGGTGCACCTTGAGCTACAAACCCTGAGCATCCGATTGTATCACTATTGCGCACCATCTCAACTGCGTCGTCCATGGACACTATCTTATTCCGAGCTAGTCCCATCATCCAACTCGCGTGTGGCCGTACGGAAACCGCATACCCTCGTTTAGTTGACACACTTGATAGATTGATCTCGTTCTGATTAGATAATACTGTCCTTATGCGTATGTTGTTGAATGTCCTATCTACTATCGGATTGTGACCTGAGTGTGATTGTGACGCAAACGGTTTGATTCGAACACTGTTTTCCATGCAAACTTTTCGATTGCTCTGGTGAAGGAATAAAACTGATTTCGAGAATTGTGCATATCTACGACGGTGGTATACCAAATCGTAGGTTCTCGTCTGTGTATATCGCTGTATGTAAGAATACAAATGCATAATCCCGCGAGTTATGATGGGCACGTCGCAGGTAAAGTTGAAGAATAAGTTTGTAATGTAACTTTGCTAGATGTCGGAACAGTATTTGGTACACTCGAACGACTTCGTTTTAACAGCTCAACTAAATGTGTAAATCTCTGAAAATAGTTTTACATGTATTCTAATCATGTGTGTGTGTACCGTAGGGTAATTGTGTTATATACCCCGCGTATTCAACGCCCAGGACTGGAGAATGTTGTTGATAACGTGTACAAAGTACCATTTAGCCATAGAAATTTCTAGATACGTATGATATATCCAGATACAAAGAAGGATGTTTGTTGCCACGAAGGCGAAGGAACCCGTCCGAAGTAAACAAAACAAGGTGAGCACAGTAATTAGAAGATGATGGAGATGCACGTTGTAAGGTACAAATCACTGTCTCATGCAAATCACTGTCTCATCCCATTGTTTTTGTGTGCTGAGAACATGTTAGAACTGAAAAGAACTCACCGAAAGCACATATAATTATATATACATTATTATTCGCTTATTTTCAAAATAACCGAATTATAAAATAATCTCCTAATAAAAGAAGTCCACACAAGCAACGCAAGAAGCCAAAAAAAAAACATACCTTCGGAGCTGTTTCGAATATTCGAAATTTCGAACACGTCTGTGAGATAACAACAAAATTGGAACCACACGGAACAGACAATCGGCTCTCTACAGACAATCGGCTCTCTCTGTAGCAACACACTGTGATCGATCGATCGATACGACAACAAACGTACATATATCTCACATATTGGTGTGATTGCACTTATGATCAATCAAATAGAAGCGCACAATAATGTAAGGTATATCCACATATTGGTGTGGTTGCACTTCGCACATGATCAATCAAATAGAAGCGCACAATAATATAAGGTATATCCACATACTGGTGTGGTTACACTTCGCCTATGGCTGCACTTCGTACGTGATCGATCGATCTACGACCAGAAGTGTATAATATCGAACATCCACATTTTGTATAACCAGAAAGTACACAAGAAACTCTGATCTCTGTATTGTCCTATAGTTCTTACATTCAGTGAGAGTAATCTACAACCACTAGAGTAAAACAATGAATTCAAATAAATTGACTATCAGTTTGTTTACATTCAGTACGCTTCTAGTTCGTCAATTCAAGTACTGTGAACGAGTGTATATTATACCAAGTTATTTAGTGCAACACCAATAATGTGTGAATTTTATTTTACACTAAACAATTGCAAAGAGAACTGATAGGCACAAGTTTCTAGAAATGTTTATATACTGCTGGCATATTAGGCATTCAAACTCTCAGAGATGTAACCCGAGATATCTTTTGCTCTATATTGTGCCACGGATAGGTGATTTAGATCGTGCAAACTCCAATAAAGTAAAAACAAATGTACATTTTATCTCACTACAATTAAAACGTTGGTATACATTTGAATTATCTTGTGTGCTTGCGTGAGAGAGTGTGTATAAGATGACAAAACAGCGCGTTCATGTTTAGAATGATCGTAAATGATTGTAAAATATATGTGATGCACAAATAGTTCGGATAGCCAATTAGATGTACACGAAACAGAATTGTGGGAAAGATAGGCATGAATTGTGGGAGAGATAGGCATGTATCTATTTGGATATCTATGTGTGTATGGCAGTGTTTTGGGTGCCCTGTGATTTCGTGTTGGGCGAAGTAACAGAAAGAAGATAGTAAAGGGCTTAGAGGGTATGCCACATATAAAACTCCACCATACTACTAGTAAGAGTAAAGTTTGTACTCTTCGTCAATTTGCTAAATTCATGTTGTACTTTCAGGAGTGTTAGCAAAAACTGTGTACGAAGTGTTTTCCTCGGCACTCCCTCTAATATTATACATGAACCTTCTTCCTGTTATGAACTTGACTGTTGACGCTCTCATGCAGTAACGTCCGGCCGGGCGGTTGCGGAACGACGAATTGGCGCTCAAGCTCGGACTCTCGCAGTCAGGGACGGAAAGGGTTCCAATAGTATCTATTAAAATGTAAAATACAAAATACCAACGTGCAAGGTAGAGCGTTTATTTTCGATTCAAATTTGTGTTTGCGTAGTCAAGTTCTTCTGGTTGGTGAAAAAAAGTACACGGGTGATTGGGTAAAACTCATATCAACATGTATGCTTCATATGTCATTCGTTTTGCAACGACATATAGTCGTAAAAAGCCTTCGTAAACGAACGAGAGAGGGTGGGTTGGTACATAACGTTTGTGTAGCAAGTATGGGTATGGGACTTGGGATGAAGAAATTGGACGAGATTATTCAGAGGTATGTGTGCAAATTGCGTGTGCTTGTCAACCGGCGTGTTGGAGATGGGGAAGAGCAACAGTCTGCCCCGAATTTCCAGAGACCTAACACCGTCAACGTAATGCAAGTAGAAGTGTATATATGTACATGTAGGAGTGTATGAATGTATACATGCAGACTACACTGCAAGGTAATCGAAAAGCGTGTAGCACAATATAGATAACCATAGAAACACCGTACGTGCACGGTGCATACGTGTAAACATAAGCATACAAGTTACAAGCAAACCGGGCACACCCTACAAGCAAGAATGTACGGTGTATTTCTACTGCTTTTAGCAGTTTTCTTTGTGCGGTCTATATACATATTATACCTGTACCCCACATATCTTCTTCCATTCCGGCACATGCCTCACCCCCCCATACCACCGGGGCTCTGGGGACGCATTACTGGCCACTTCAAAATGGTCATAGACCAACCAGTTATGGTACCCCACTACAATTGGCAGAAAGAGTATGGACGCCTATACTACTTTCTGTTCGCGTTTTCCGAGCCCAGAATTATGTGTACTGACCCTGTGTTAGTTAAAAAGATTTTCATAGACGAAGCTGGTATGTGTGTGTCTGTGTACGTGTGGAATAGATATGATCGCGTATGTACCTTCTACTAATGTGTATCGAGTGTATGTACGTATATAAAGTATAGTCAAATATGTACTGATTGCCGTTCTATTTTACATTGATGCGCTGGCGTTGTACTCATGTGCATGTACTTTACACATGGCTGTGCATTCATACTCGCAAATTGTACACGGCGGTACTCATTGTTGTGCGCTCCTTGTATTCAATGTATTATGGCTAAATTGTAAGTGTGGTGTATGTGAGAACTCATGAGAATCTTTCTGTTCATACACAGTATTTCATTCGCCGAAATACTGTGCATGAGAATGATATTGCTTTAAGCAAAACAGTCATACACATTGCTACAGTCATTACACTGCTTCCGTTACGTATTTCGCGTAAATTTGTATGACCCGTTACTCGTGTTTGTGAATATATACACGAAGACAATGAGTTCGTGCGCGAACATCGCATAGGACTATATTACCGTGTTCCCTATATTTATAAGACTGTTGTAATGCGCAGAGGTAGTTCTCACATGATACGCTCATACGGACACACTGTAAACATATCGGTTCGTCTAATGGTAACAATGGTTACTCAACTCTACATTCGTAATCGTAACTCAATTTTGTTCTATTGTAGATAAATATGACCGTCCCAAGTTAGCGAATGACAACTTAAAGTATGTGCTTGGCCATGGCCTCCTCACAGCTCACGGAGACGTGCATGCACGCATGCTTAGCATCACAAAGCCAGCCTTTGCGTATAGTAAGATAAAAATGATGGTTCCCGCAATGGAAAAGTATGGGAGACAGATGGGAGAACTGTGGGGTGAACTCATCAAAAGGGGTATTTTAACGACTGTTGTAGAAGTTTTAAGATGTGAATATAATGTATACCTATTCGTTTACACGTACATACCGACGCACACATACTTACAAATTGAACACGTACAGTAAATTTATGGATGTGTACACATGTACAATGGAATATACCACTCAAAGCCAGCGATCATGTGCATGCGTACACTCAAGCACATACATGCTCATATGGCGCCCGCTCTCCCGATCCACATACAGAACATCCACAACACCATATTCCGACGCATATGTACATACATATACAAATATCAGCATAAACATACGCTATCATACCTACCGTAGAAGAAGATCGAGAGGCAGACGTGGATGTACAAGAGCAAAGTGCATGGGTTACCTTTGATGTAATACTGGATTCTGGGTTTGGTGCGAACTCTGACACAGTCGCAAATATGGGAAACAAAAAATTAGGGTTCCCTCATTTTAATACAAAAGGTTTAGCTGAAGAAATGTGATTGGTCATGTACCAGTAGTATTGTCAACAAAGCCATGCGCCTTACGCACCACACATTTCTATTATCACGTGCTCGGATATTTGATTGTTTTGGTCATTTTAGGGACTTTTACAATAGATGCGCAAAGTAATAGCTTTTAGCGGACGGTCAGTTCAACGTTCGAGCACATTTTCTAAATTATTACAAACATGGAGATACCTCTATTTACAAACGTAGAAGTAGATATACATACACTCACATTGGCCGTACACAATACCTGTTTTCAGCACCCGATGACAATAATGTTGACTACTATCAAGTGTTTGGGGATATGCTGTCAATTTTTAAGCTATCATGGAAGGCAGTCCTACCGTTGTGGGCCCAGACTTACATCTTTTCACGAGAGGAAATGAGGAAGTTACATGCAGCAAGGGATGAGTTTTTCAAACTTACGGACTCAATCATACGGCGTAAGAAAGAAGAGATCGCAAATGGGGAAAAGAAAGGTTTAGGTAGGTTATGACAGTACATCTGTGTTTGCGCATGTGTAGTCTACATCTTAGACGACGTATCAAATCTTCAACAAAATAAGGGATAGTTTTACCTCTCATATCCTAGAAACGAATTTTTTTGATATGAAGGTAATATATGTTCCTACATGTTCCTATGTGTGTGTTTCGTGTATATACTGTACAGTTGGTTCGTTTTCAATAGGAAAAGTAAAAAGGGTATACACAAGTGAAGTTATTTGTGGCGAATAAATGCCAGGAGTATATATGTGTGTGTATACGTGACTCATTGATATAGTAGGAGGTTTAATACAGAAGAACATACGCTGACATATGTCAGTTCTTGGCACACATTCCATTGTCGCTTAATTTCTTTTCCTCGTTACAAAAATCCACGCATAGATGAGAAAAATGCTAACCTACTACACTATCTAATGACCGAGAGTGCAAGCGGAGACACTCTAACAGATGAGGAATTGCGGAACAACTGTTTGACATTTATATTTGCTGGACATGAGACAACCTCAGGTGCAATTATGTTCACCCTTCATCTTCTCGCAGAGCATCCAGGTATTTCACACATTACGTGTATGAGCAACGCGCACATGTGAAGTACTGACTTGCATATATGTAGATGCGTGAATAATGATGCACACAGGATTTGGACACAACACATGGACTAACATACCTACAATACTCATGTCATATACAATTGTGCTGGCTGAAACTCACATCTCCTATCATATACTACACTCTCTTGTACACCGGTTAATTTTGGAGCGAAAGAATACATCACATCACGACACCACACACCGAAAATTAAGACCCACTTGAAACATTGTCACATGCTCAAACTCAACTTATATCGTATTGCCCGTACTTACCAGACATACAAATGCGACTGCGTGAAGAATTGCTCACGTATACCGATGAAGACACTCCTCTGGACTACGAGTCTATTGATAAACTTCCTTTGTTAAATGCAGTGTGCAAGGAAAGCCTTAGAATACTTTCACCAGTGCCCATTGTACCCAGATGTGCAAATCAGGAGACTACCTTGGGAGGGTACGGTGAAGTTCATAATACATGTGTAAACGAATGCGCGTACGAGTTCTCGGACCATTTTATTTCTACATTCGCAGACTATTATTATGAATACCCTTAATATGTTCGGTAATAGTCCGATTGTGGCGTCATTTGTAGAGCAACGATCGTGTGACTACACACTGCCATACACATTGGCCTGTTTCAGCGTTGTATATACCAACCTACCTACGCATATCCATCAATGCATGCTTCTATATTTATTCATCTTTGCTCGGTGCGGTATAAACGACTCACAGACTATAACGACAGGAAGTGCATATATGTCGAGCACTAGTATTCTCTTATGTATATAGATGTATGTTCATATATCAAGTTGAGTTCAAATATTTGCCACCCCCATAAGTTCAGATTCCGTGCTTGAATTATTGTACATTCTACAGGTACAAAATTCCCAAAGGAACATGGGTGTTTGCAAGTCCTGCCGTTGCTGGTAGACATGAAGAAACATGGCAAGATCCTAATGAATTTAAACCTGACAGGTGGATGGGTTGGTCTGGTCCAGCGGGCAAGGAGAGGTAATTATGTGTGTTGAGGAATCCTGTGTCTGTACATTGTTATATATGATCTACGGTATGCTGATGATGGCTTTACAGTTTGTACATGTTTGTATTTATTTATATTGATACGCACCAATAATATGTGATGGATTGGTTGTACATGTATGTTGCTACAAATCGTGGTGTGAATAACACTCGCATTCACCCCTTGGTACTCGCGCTGATTGCGATGACTTGCTTACATAGGTTTATGTATGTACCTTTCTCGGCCGGAAATAAGATGTGCATTGGGTGGAAATTTGCGACGATCGAGTTGAAAGTAGTTTTAATCACACTCTTACGAAAATACAGTGTAAGACCAGTGCCTGGGGTAAAATTTGACCTCAAGATCGCAATTACCCTTAAGACAAAACCAGGCATGCGATTGCTGGTGTCTGAGGTTAAGTAAGCTATAACTGATGGATGTAACCAATACGTACACATTGCTGAATGCATGCACATGCACGAAAATTCCCATTATAAGATATGATAAACATAGTTTAGAATTGAGACAAAATACACTGGTTAGATTTGGTAGTGATAGGATGCTTGTCTCTCATATGTTCATGTGGTCACGTGCGTGTACGTGTACACTTTTGTATGAAGATGAGGTTTACCTAGATATATATTACGCACTTTTCCGTCTTTCTCACGTTATCGGCATTTGTTTCGTGCACTACTTGCGCACAGACTTTATTCTAATTAAAACGACCGTGTTTTGAATGTTTTTCGGGCTTTCACAATGCCCCTCGCTACATTTGTACTTAGTTTACATTCAAGTGAAAAATAAATATTTCATCGAGTGTGTGAAAATATGCGCAAGATGGCAGACATGCTATACGCAGAAACTGGTTGATCATCTAATGTGTGCACGTATCGTCTTTGTATGAATCGCTTTCTAGGCTACATGTGATTGTTTGACGATGATGATTTCTGTGGATATACCGCTGTATGTGAGACTGTAAGTGGGCAGTGGTGTACAAGTTTGTGTTGATGAAGAATAACCAACAAACCCTACACTCTTCAATGTTTGGTAAATTGAGCTGAAAGAAGACTGCATTTATCTATACATGAGACAATAAGTAAGCTTTTCAGAACAAATGTAGGGAGAACTTGACAAAAACATCTATTCGTGAGACAATAAGCAAGCTTATCAGAACAAATGTAGGAAGAACTTGACAAAAACAACCAAATATGCAAGAGTAACAAAATCTCGCCTCTATTTGAAAATTTCATCGAGTCCTTCCTTCATCATCACACGCAACGTAGGATTTGTGCTGGTATTTGTATGTGTACCGTATGAACTATTGTCCTGACATGTACTATTACCGGAAAGTAATCAGCTATAATCGTACCAATTGATGGACTGCGATAATGGTTGTTAATATGTGCTCGTATGTATTTCAGTGTGGATATAGATTCTAATTCTGCTTATCAACCATCATAGTCAGAAGCCAGTTATATTCAATGTACTTCATTCAATTCATATTTCATTGATCTATATTTATAAATTCCAATTAAGTTGCTTATCAAAAGGAAAAAATATGAAATGTTAAGATCAACCATTTATATTTGGTATAATTTTATGGATTCATGTTCCATTCATCAATACTTTATACATGCTAAGATCAGCCAGAAAATTCGTGTTTCATTGATCAACAGTTATAGTATGGTTTATTTTCCAATTAAATTGCTTATCCGAAGCCAAAAAAGAGTTCTGGAGAATGAGAGAATTGAACTCCCGACTTCGTGCATGCTAAGCACGCACTCTACCAACTGAGTTAATTCCCCATGTTGTTCAACCGTAGAATTATATTATATAAAATGAAACACTGTCGTATGTGTGTCACACACAAAGGGCATCATGTATACTATTGTATAGGACCTCTTATTGTATGTGCGTCACGATTATAAGGATCAACGTGTATGACATCAGTTAAGAAACGAATTCAGAGATAATATCTTTGTGATAACTACTCAGCGCGATCACTGAAACACTTCCACAACTCGGGTCCGTCACTTACTAAATACGCTATCACGGTCCATATAGCGATCAAACCAATTTCGTCAGTTTGTGCATGCACAAGTGAAAATTAAAGGTCTGGAATATGAAGTACACTTAAGTGGAGATTGTGTCGACTGAATAAAGGTCATTTCTTCAGGCATAGATGTGATAAAACAACTACCTGCAGAGGTCATATGGCATGAGGCCAGACTGCAAGCACCAAAGATCCTGTGACAATATTCATGGTGTCCGAATGTGAGCAAGAATCAGCACGTATACCGTTCAAAGTAAAGGGCGTTCGTTGAGCAACAATATAAGTTTCATGTATCACTTAACTCATACATGTTGAAACTCACAATAAATCCGATCATAAACAAATAATATGGAGTCCTCGTGCGCAACTCATGTACTGATGTGTGAATTTTCAGTACGTATTAGATAGTGGTAATGATCATATTTCATTTCTTGACTGTTTTCGCTTAATTTATCAGAGTACATTTCCTCATCTGGGCAATCACGAGCTCAACGTTAATTCGTTGTGAAAGTGTATTGACATCATATGGTTTTCACCAGGATTGATTACACTAAAACATTCGTTAGAATAAATATGTGAGATGATTTTGTGAAGATGTCATCCTAGAAAATACTGCTTTACTGCCACATATTGCAGAGAGTTGCTACCATAGCGCCTAATCCGACTAGCATGCTGCAAGGACCATTATTTGACACAGATTGAGTCGGAGCCGTATAATTCTGGGAGTTACAATCGTCCACCTGGTTGTACATGATAGCCCAACGTGGGAACGCAGAAGCCCCAGACAAACGAAACATAAAAGTGTATGTGTACATGAGTAAGTATGCATGTATATGCCAGTCTTTTCAGGCCATTTATCTAGCTAGCATTTATGCATGGTCATTGGCTGTGCAAGCTAGAACTATGATGTCAGTATGCACTGTATAACAAGTACTCCGCAGAAATGGAAAGTTCAATATATCTCCCAACCTATCTATCGCGTTCGGAATTCGCACATCCTAACTATGCGCATTAACGGCAGCACTAATATCAGCCAACATCTTACAAGTTCCAAGAAGAAAAGAAACGCTCACATAGAATCTCTTTCCAACAAGAAAAACAATGTCCGCGACGAACTCATGTTCGTATATACATGTACAAGTGACAAGTTAATATAAACACACGGACATAGGCATATTGTTGGAGGTAGGTATATCGAAAAATATTTGCGTTATACGAACACTCTATGTACGTTTGTTTGTACAAACATTCTCATACATATATTTTTGTCAACCATACCAGACGAAACCCAAGTTGGCCACCATGCTGGTCAAAGTAAACCCAGTAGCCTTGTAGAAAAACAATGCCAAGAATCACTGATGCTTGGCCAATTTCTCCGTCCTATGTATGGTATTTTCCATGTCATCCAGATTAGAAACATACGAGTTATGATGCTTAGCGAATGGGTCATAGATATCAAAACCATTCTCTGCAAAAGATACACACGATTTACGGTAGTGCTTGTGGGAAACCGTTTCAGGGAATATTTTTCATCTCAATGTTAATACAGACACATAGATTAAAAGATCTTTCAAAGTGGCGTGTATATATATGTACGTATATACACTAGAAACAGTACATAGCAGGTATATATATATACACACCTCTGTACCACTTGAAGAAATAAATAGACTGTAATATTCGAGGCCCGATTTCACAATGTATTGGCTAGAGGGCACAGACACTTGCACACCTCCATCCAGCTGTATATTCAAAGGGGGAAGGCTTGCCAATTCGACATCTGTAAGAGTGAATATGCTTTTGATCGTATCACCATGACAAAGAGTATTGATACCACTTTCACTGGCAAATGTACACAGGACTGTGTTGATTGCTGTGAACATTGCACCTGTAACTGCGATTTCTGTGGTCCCTGAGTCCACAATAGTGTAGCCGAAGGTGTTTAACGGTATAGTTGTACCGTTCACAGTGAATTCTGTACCATTCGGTTAAAACGAAATAATAAAAATGTGTTACTGTTTCACACTTCCATATTCGATATTCACACCCAACTTTGTGTATCTGCATGATCCTATGTATGATCAACCTTAGATGTGGGCGATAACTATGCATCTAAAACTACATTTCGCGCTATAAATATAATACTGGAACAAATCACTTACCGAACTCAACCATGAGTGCATAGGCCGAACAATTTCAACGACATATCATGAATATTAGTTAATTAAGCTATTCACCAATGTTCATTTTTTGCTATATGTAATTTGAACTTGGTGTCATTACTGCTGATGTATGGCATAGTCTTGGATGCCATATTTCATTTTCTCAATGCTCACCGCGCATAGATCTATTCAGTTGCTAAAGTAACATATCCTCTATATAGTACACGTACATATACATAATGTACATTAAGATAGATAAACTGCACATGAACGTATCGAGGCATCTTATTTACCTGTCATGCCTACGCTGTACCACTTCTCATCCACAACGGCTGTGTAGGTCATGTTGTCGATAATACCCCCCCCCAGTACTAGCAAACCACCACTTCCATCGCCTGAGAAGCAAAGCGCGAACACGTTGTCTTTAATGATCTGTTGTAATAAATACAACGATACGTTACTGAACATATAAGTGCACGTGCATGTGCAAGTGTATTCTCTTCACAAAGTCGGCGTCTTTTGACATGTGAAAAGGCTCCTGCCATAAGTCAGAGAACAAGATCGTAAGACAGATCGACTATGACTAGGTTATACACATAAAAGCGTGTTTCAGAACACATCTATCATTCTATGTGCAAAACTCGAAAGACAACATACTCCGTCATTGGTCATTGTATATAAGAGCGGCGTCCAATCGTTGTTTAAGCTGTATATCACAGACAACACCGGGTAAGCCAGGCCGATGATACCATCTACCAGTGGCAAGAGAAAGAATTCGCTAGTTTCTCCCGTAATGCTGCCAAACGCCTGCGAGATGGGTGTGGAATTCGAGAAAGAAACCAGATCACTGTATACCGTGTATTCGGCGTATGTATACGACCCAGGGTCTCCATAACAATCAGTAGACTGTGAATTCAAGTCCGTGCCAGTATTTGGGTAATACTGACTCGCGAGACATTTTCCTTCCGCTGGTGTAGGTGGTACAAAATTCATTGCTGTACAATCGGCAGTGGCATATATTTCACAATCCACAGATGTGACTAACAAGTCGGATGAGCCTGTCATGAAGTTGAAAGGGTCAGGTTGGATATCAAATAAATTTTTGAATAGTACTAGACGAAAATGACACTCGCTGCTCCCAACTCCACATCCTTAACTTCGGACACACGGAATATGAACTGATGTTGAGTTGAAGGATATACAACAATGTTGTTTGTTGGTAGGTTGGTACATATATCGGCTATATGAGCGTTGATCTATCGGCTATATGAGCGTTGAAAGTTAGCATGTACACATATACATCCGGATTGCTATGAACAGATACGTGTATGAGAGAAAAGGTCGCATATAAGCCTATGGCATGTCAATAGGGAAGGGACTGTGTGTGTAAGGACGCTGGGGAGTGGCGGGATTGCAGAACAATTTTTGAGAGCAGCATCATACCAGTATCCACAAGTAAAGCATATTGTTGACCATCGATGGAAAACTCCGCAGCATATGCAAAATATTGTGTAGACAATCCTCCATATATATTGTCTACAAAGGTTGGAGCAATCTAAAATCAAGAAAAACGTCGAGTACTTACTTGTCATTTGTGGAATAGTACAAACACAATTGAATAATCTTGCTTGTAAAAACTCATATACTCAAGTTTATATACATACTCGTCGTGTACTAAATAGTAATTGTAACTTCCAATAGCACTATATTATCAGTGGATTAGTATTGTTTGTGGATGAATATAGATGAAACGTAGGCATGCTCTGTAATGAAAACACTTGGAAGAATGAAAATCAAATTATGGCGTACAAAGTTGTAGAGCACATAAGTCACACTGCACAACAAACGGAGAGCTAAAAATTACCGTTTGATTAGATGACACTGCTGGTGTTTGTCTTCGAGTTTTACTACGCCAGGACGAAGGAATCTGGCGACGGCGTGTAGGTACAGCTATAACATTGCCGGTGCACCTGAATATAAGAAACCGTATGTAAGCACCAGAGAACAAACTGCAAGCCAAGACAGTCTTGTGCTACGGCAAGATAGTATCAGAGCCTAAGAGAGGTGTTGGATTGGACATACACATACTAACACATACTCTTCGAACAAGCCGAGGATAAGGAAGGTCCCAATCAACACTCGAAGAGACGCGCTCAAACCACAGCATGCCATATTGGATGAGAGGAAAGGAAGTTACTGGGGGATATCGGAAGCGGCAACGAAGACACGTACACAACAATCACACACTCGAGCGTCCTAAAAAAAACCCTCGTACACTGCGAGTACTGTGACACCGTTGATCTGAATGCGTGTAAGAAGTAAAGTAAGGTATTGCACAGCAACGTTAGGTAAGGTAATGCAATGAAAGGCAACGCAAGAAAGGTTTAAGTAGGCAAGCAAGGTTCAACTATTCATTAATGCTGATGAGAAGTCAGGATGTAAGGCCATGAAAGAAAGGTTTGTGTTAGTGACATGCAATTTTCAACCTTTTCTACTCTTAGATACTCATTGACAATCACAGAGCGATGTAAGGCAATGAAAGAAGGGTTTAAGTAGGCAAGTATATTCAGAGTCAGTAGCCAGATAGTCTTAACAATATAGGCTCCATACGCATTGTGATACGTTCCCAAGTTTAAACATTTACAAGTAGATGTAAAGTGCGTACCCTATGAAATCTAACGTCATCTGCCATAGACTTATTCAAATGCTGGTATTATTTATAGAATACCAAAATATTGTAATCAAGTTGATTTTCTTGATGTTCTGCACTGGAACGTTGCAGAGCACATCATATTTCCATGCATCCGGTGGGGGTTTTGGAGGACATATATACATATAATGAATTAATTCAAAACGTATATGTTGAAACTTCTTTTTTGGTTGGAGTTGTATGTAGTGTGTCATTGACTCATTCACTTAAAACTCAACAACATAAAAAGTAACCCAGTGCTGTTCCATCTACTGCATGCACTACACCTGCTTCTTTGAGGGGGTAAATTTCCCAGAGCATTTATGTGTTCCCGCACAAGCATGACTATGATGAGGGGTACACTAGTTGCTACACCATCTTACACCAAAAGTGTCTATTTAGTTACGACGTGCACGTCCGGATCTGTATGTAAGTCTATGCATTGTATAAGTCAAGCCTCTCTCCTGTATAAGCGTATATGTGAGTGCTTGTGTACGCGTGTGTGCTCGTGACAGTGTAGGCGGTAATAAGTAAAATGATGTATCTAGGTATATAGATGGATGCATAAGAAATATATCGTGAGATAAACACACCTACATTTATTCTAAATGATGGTACTATATCAATATGCGCGTCGTCGTTTACAATGACAATGTCGTACCAAAATTGCAACCACCCGCACTGAGTAACAACAACGGCATTCGTTTAAACTGCTGTACTCGCGCGCGTATGCGTATATACCTATGTGTTATAACAAGGGGAGATAATTGTACGAGATGTAGGCATATTATCGAGGATACGATATAGCGCATAGATGAAATTCTTCGCGTGCTTACTGTGTGAAATGTTGTCTATTGTATTTAGTCGAATATATGGAAATGCTTCTGAAAATACTACGTCAAGTTCATCATTTATCCTTCAAAATGTAGATTGCTACACTCTAGTGTTATATTTTTGAAATATGTATATGTTGTCTCATACAGTTGCTCTTAAAGTGCATCCGCAACTAAGAGGGATCTGCTTTGAATCAATTATCAGACCTAACACAATTTCTGTTTAATTAGATATGATTGTACGTATGAACCTTCTAAACATTGTCAGTCGATAAAAGTTGCGACAGTGCAAGTGCGTTGAGCGCATGTGCCATTATACTACCCCTTTTGTGAGTATACATGGATAGTAATTTCTTCTTCTTCTTGGTATCTTGCTGACGAATTATACGTTTACCAGTCAGAACTGTCATGAAATACCAGTTTTCGATCATTTACTATATTTTCCTCGTGCAGGCAGACACCAAGATCAACCTATACTTTACTAAAACGAACACACTGCATATACGCATAGACGGACAAAAAGAGAGACACGATAATTTTAAAGACTCGCACGTTTGTCTGGCGCTCGTTATTATACTAATAAATGACAGCACTATTTTCTCTCAGTTTGTTTGCAACGGTGCTACAGTTGTTTCTCAAGATTTTCGGAAAAATTAGTTTACAATGAAGACGTAAAAAGTATTGCACAGAAATAGTTACTGAAGAACAAAAAATGGTGCAAACTTGCGGGTATTTCCTATCCAATTTATTTTCTATCCTTCTGATTGCATTGTGCACGAGTAACAACAATCAGGATTGCTCATCACAATTATGTAACTATTTAATAACCATCGTAAATTCCAACGCAGAAGACCCGTGCGTTCGAAAATTACGTCTCTCTCTCCTGGCAACGATGAACGTACATGTCGTAGCCTGGTATGTTCTGTGTTTTTCTGAAACACCTAGTCGGCTAAAGCAAGCGACGATAAAGTTTAGAACACCTCAAGCTTCCTGGACTCTCGGCAAAATATGCCGCATCTTCTTGGTGGTAGTCACTCATTAGGTAGCTCTTCAACTGGGAAGATGACATAGTGGGTCTCTTGTTGACGTCTTCAGAGATATTCTGTGTTGACGACAGCTTCTCGGAACTCAAAGTCTGCATTTCTGCTGACATATCTTTGACCAGACCTGTCCCATACATTGCCGTTTGACAACATCTTCCACTTCGTATGAACTGGGAGAAAGTGGACAATTTTCTCATGCTTCTAACTGCAGTGTTCATGATGTATAGTTCATTCAAAGAGGCGTAATCGCCTTCTCAGACAGTCGATAAGAACGTAGGATAAAACAAGATAAACAACACCTATCCAGGTGCTTTTACTTATACTTTTCTGTTGTGAGAGTCAACTAGAACAGGTTGAAGTGGGTATTTATATGAATGGTCTTTATAGATACCAATGTAATAACACGAAAGGGAGGGGATGGACGTCGTTGCTGTTTGTTCCATAAAATGAAGGTTAAAAACGGTGCTGCTTTTTTGGGTTTGTTCGGACAACCGAAAATTTTAGTGTCGTTCCATTCATTCTTTGCCCCGAGTTCTGACTCAGCCCCACTACTGCATGACCGCCGACGGATGACCCGCGAAACGGTTTTGACTGACACGGGATCAGTGGGATCGAACGGTCAGGTGGAGAATTCAAGTAACGCAGAAATGAAAATTGATGATTGGAGGATGGTTAGAAGAAGAGAAATTTATTGGTGAAACCTGACAGGGTGGACGACTCACCATGTGGACTTGAGCGTGTCAACAACACAAAAAAAGATTTAAAAAAATGTTTATCGTCACACACTCCACGCACAGCACATAAACACACATACACACACCCCACAGCATATCAAGCCAGCCAGCACCAGTCGCGCTGACCTACTTCCACTGATAGTACGTACATGCAAAACAATCTCTGCTTTCTCTTAAGTAAGCAGAACTGGCAAGCAAGTGAGCCTTTCTGCTTGCTTGGTTGATCGACTGACCGGCCGACCGACCGACAGACTGACCGACCGACAGACTGACCGACCGACCAACTAACTGATCGTCCTCGCTGGGATTCTCTGTTTTTACAGCTGGTTCCTGCACGCTACACTATCACACACACATGCACGTACACAGGTACCCCCGCAAGCACAGTCTCCGGCCTGTACAATTCTACTCTTACCTTTGTGACATCATAGGCCTTCTTCTGTCTCTTTGCTCTTTAAGAAGTGTTTTTCTCTTTCGAGTTGCTGGTTACATGTGACATTGCCATTTACGAACTTTTTATGCTGCGGTACTTTGTGTGAGACACTCGCACATTGTTCACAACCCGTTGCTTGCCAGTCGTTTGTTTATATTTGTTTACACAAAGTGCTCACGCAAAAATTGGGGCTACAGGGCGCGAAAAATTGAGGCTACAAGGCTATATAGCTAACGCTTGGCAACAAGATTGAAGCTATACATTGTTATTTATGTTCATGCATGTGCACAAAGCTCCCTCTGTACTTGCACATTAAACTGTATTCAACCTTTAACACATGCTGTGTTGCAGATAATATTTTGTTGTTGTGTGAACGCGAGTTCGTTCAGGGTTGTGTACTCTTAGTACATATGTTTTGGACAATGGTACTGTAGCAAACCGAATCCTTACGATGATAAATGTAACTATGCAAGTCTCATGTAACCATAACAGTCTCGTACCATCCAACGTTCGGTAAGACATAATTCTTCATTGTGCGCTCGTATGCAACTCGGACGTATGCTCGCTGAGAAGAATCGGAAATGGCATGGAAATATGTGAAAATAGTTACCTATTTCTCCCCAGTCTCTAATTGGCAGCATGACCAGTTCAGCTTGAAAAGGATAGTATACAGGGACAAAAATCCACGATACAATCATAGTATACCTCCTCTGTGAACAGGCGCTGCAAACGAAAGCGCTAATGAAGCCGCTAATGATTACCTTGAATATAAAGGCTACAATCATCCTCCCACTAGTTCCCGCTACATCATTCGATGTACTATGCGTGTGAGATCGTTATATATTGTACACGAAAATTGCCCGGTCTTGTCTTATTCCAGATCCACCCTTGCACGAGCGTTGTCAAGTCTTTCTAACACAGCCTTCTCTTCAAATGAAACTACGTCGATACTGCTCATGTTGCCACCTCACCTGTGCACCGATCCAGTCCAGTTCACAAAGGTTTTGCATTCACTCATACACACACAACAGCACATGTAAAGGTCTTGTATTTCTCACATACCAACGAACTAGAAACGTTAGCCGTTTGCGCCTTTGGAGTTGTTAAGTAGCCCGTAATGCTGAAGTTATAAAGTTGCTCGATTCAGTATTGGGAGACGTTTACAGTTGCAGACCAAGTCAGTGATGTCTGATTGCTATTGATGATATACTATCGCGTAGCATATGATAAATTCGTTTACGTGCAATGAACAAAGTTTGCACGCACGCCAGTCTACCAATACATACCCATACTAAGTAGCAACGTATTTTTCATGTACATGCATATATGTGATCGGGTGGGTTGACATATTTGACATATATCTTAAATTGCAATCTTTATTCATGTGACTTGGACAAGGTGAATTGGCAAAGAATAAGGTAGATCTGCAAAGAAGTTATGGGTAGGGACATTCTTACTTTCATGTGGTGGAGAACTCAACGAATTTCAAAGATAAGGTGAATATGGTAATCCATTTTATATACCTGCTTACGTTCGTTGTGGGCCATCCAACCAATTACAAATAGCTTATACAGTGTGTCTGCTTGAGGTCGTGTTTGTATGGACAAATAAGTGTATATGTATGTGTATAAAAATGTAATCCACGACATGGCAAAAAACTCCATTCATTTGAAACTAATGGATGTCTTAAGGGGTGTGGCTCATAGGCACGTGGTGAGAATGTAAGTAATACGTTAAAACTTGATGCTTACATTGTACACTGCAAACTACTCGGTCCACTGGAATTGCGAAAAAGAGATGTAATAGAAACCTGCTTAATACACCACATTAAAAGTTTGTAGCGAAGTTATAGAAAGTATTCTTGGTATTCTGTTCATAATTGGTATTATGGTGGGAAAGACCTCTATCATGTGTACATAACAGTTTGTTCGAATGTGTGAATGATCTTTCAGGTGCCAGATGTATACTAGTGCCAGATATATACCATACTATTCCGTTCCTGCTGGTTATATGTAAGCATTTGGAATAGACGTTGTTGAGCCTACAATCGATTGTCAGAGGCAAGAGAGTAGAGAACCACTTGAACTGTTAGTGAATAAATGTTTCACTCTGCTTTGTGCATGTACAACGTTTCTGAGCTGTTTGTGAACGTAAATTTTGTTTCACTCTGTTCTGTGCATGTACAACGTTGCATGTCCACTGATTTCCCCACACAGTGGCAAAAAGTCATAAAACACTAGTAGTGCTTCTGGTATGATCCTACGCTGAACACATGAGTGGGAAGATCGTCAAATCTTCAGATGGTATCTTCAGATTTATATAGTAGATTGCTCAGAACCCGTTGATAGACAGTATTACCTACTATCGACTTACCACCCCAAACGTTCTGATAAAACATACGACGTTCCAAGCATTACTATAACTATCAACCAACCTCCTCTAATCCTGTCATCTTCGTCCTCGTTGTATTGACATCGTGTATGTGTCAATCTTTGATCAGATCAGATCTGCGTTATCTCATTAATTTGTGTTTGCATATTTTGAAGCACAGTATGTTCCCCATGTGGTATATACATATATACATATATATATATATAGAACATTCTATCTACAAGCATAATTAATGGATACTATATATAAAACAGATGCTATGATTGATATTAGTGGTGAAAGAACTATAACAGTGATTAAATTCCTCGACTATTTTTAAATTATTAGACTGTACACGACTTGTCGTAAACTCCATTTTTGTTTTTATTGTTCTTTATTTGTTTGGTGTCACAATTTGTGTGTTTATTGATTGACCGACACATGCAGTTACAATCTGATTGTCCATCAGCTATCCCCCAATGAGAACCTGTGCAAGTGAGAGGGATCGGAGAGAGGGGGTTGCCCCAGCGAATCAGAAGCCCTGTATTTTTTTTTTTACTTTCTTCTTTCTGCGTGGGTGTGGTTTTGGGTGGGCCTGGCTGGGATGGGGTGGGGAAGGAGTCGGGGTACTTTGGTAGCAAGCAAGTATTAAGTAGTAAGAATAACAATAAAAAAATTTAATACTTTGTTCAGTAGTAAGTTAGTAGTGAAGTAGTTGCAATAAAAAAAGTTAAATAAAACAATTTAATACTTTTAAAGAGTGTAGTAGCAGTAGCAGTAGTAGTAGTAGTAGTAGTAGTTGTAGTAGTAACGTAGTGTTAATAAAAAAAAAGTTTAATACAAAATTTTAATACAAGAAGTTAGTTGAGGGAAAACTTTTCATGTATGTTATATATTTATATAGCTGTTAAGTTGGTCCGCTTAATTTGGTAGCGATACAAACACCAGGGCCGTGTGTGTGTTACTTTAACTTACCTATAGATACAGATATATATATAACAGTATGTCGTGTGCGCTTGGCATTTGCTTGGTAGGATATTACGTGAAGAACAGCTGTATAAAAGAAAGATATGCATACGTACACGGAGATTCTACACGGACCGGCCATGTCGAACAAAGAGATTGCGGTGAAGTTTCACCAGTTCTTTGATGCAGGAGACATTGACCGCTGTTGTAGTCTCCTCGCGCCTACTGTCGAACTAAAAACTCCGAAAGGAGAGTTGTTTTCGGGGATCTGTGACGTAAGGATTGGTTGTTCTTCCAGTTGTGTGTTTCTTGGATTGTAGTGTCGTAGAGGACGAGTGAATGTGAGATGAACGTAATTTGCAAAGTGGTCAATTCAATACATGGCCCTTTGTATTCATGTAACACGTGACACGAACGATTGTTCCCCCTCAATTTGTGCGGGGTACTTATAGGAAATTAAGAGTTGTGTACATGTTTTGTTTATCGTTCATGATTATGCATTGATCAAGACATTGGGGACGGTGCTGTCCTCGTGATGATAAGTTGGTAAAGGGACATCATAATAACTAGCTCCGCATCCGATCTTGTATACGTCTTGTTGTCAGTTGATATACACAAGAAATGTCTTTTAAGCTGTTGATAGCTTTTAGTAAATAATGCTAATAGTTATTACTCCTTGGTTGATCGTTGCGGCCCGGTTTATGCAAGCCTTATAGTCTCGTAGTTGTGTAGTTTCGTGTACCATAACTTGTAGTGCGAGTGAGAGGACTGACTATTGACGAACAAAACTATGCATGATTTATTTACATTATATCTGCTTCGTAGGTTCGATCCAGAATGAATCATGGTGTCGAGACTATAGGGGTGAGCAATATCAGCCGTGGACAAAGCAAGGTTATGGGTATGTGGTAGTATTACAAGTTTGCTACATATACCCTTAAGATGAATATACAAATTCGCATAAAGATAACAACTAAAGCATTTTGTGCCATACCCAACATGATGGTGATCAAGAATAATGTTCGTCACATATGGTCGGATGACATTCATAATCACAAATTGGTATACTTTATTCACGATGAAGCGAAGGCATATGATTAGCACGGTGCTTGAATTTCTGTGCATACTCTGGCTATTCTCTATTTAGCTTTTTTAATGTTTACATTCACGTACTAATATAACAAGCGTGTGTACCCACGTTTTCATGCAAGGATATTCCCACATACACCATTCACGTATAAAATTTCGTCTGCCTTCTCGTTTTTACCCTTATTGCAGAAGACGACTATGTTAGATCCTCGTTTACATTTCCTGGGCATGACGGTATAGAGGTGACCATCGATGAAAAGCTATATATGGACGACAATCATCGTATTGTACGTATTGAACGCAAGACAAGAAAATAATGGTTGAAAAATGAAAATTAGAAGGGCAAGAGAAGAATAATGTAAAATGTGATACGTCAAGACTATTCAAATAGATTGCCTTTCACCTGCATCGCTATTCCTTTCTCGTAAGCCTTCAACGATGTCGCTTGACATGTAATGCGATGGTTGCGCCGAAATTTTATGCCGTTTTCAATGCCTGTGGTCAGGTAGAAGAAGTTATTCATGTCCACACAATCTTCACGATGAAATGCTGCGACATATCATTTTTGTGCAAGTCTACTATAGACATGTTCATTGCCCTCGGTCGTTAGTACCGCAGCTGAAGATTTTAATACTCAGGTTTCCTCAAAATGTACTATATACTTCAAGAACTTTTAATATTACACAATGTCGAAGTAGTGCGTATTTCACGTGTGAAGTATGGTTTTATATTTACTTTCCTATATAAAGTTTCTGTTACTGTGAATTGAGCCTGAGAGAGTCTTTGTTCTTTCATCCATAGTTTAAGAACTTCGTCATACAGACTTACTGTGTAAGCTATGCAGACGTACAAATAGGTAGTATGTAAGTTCGCATGTGGACACACGGAAATGGGGATCACTGGAAAACACTCTTCGTAACATAAAATGGCGTGGGTATGAACAGTAAAAGAACAAGCAAGTACACCTCTATTAACTCACTTGGTTAGAGTGCAGACCTAGTAAGTCTGAAGTCGCCAGTTCGAGCTTGGCATTGAGAAGGAAGTCTTGGACATGTCAATTTTTGCTTACCAAGGTTACCTATGTAAATATACGATCGTATATACACCTACGCTCCAAGCGAATGATACAAGATTAAAATTCATGCCAGGACAGTATATTATGCTTGTTGTATTCGATAGCAGCACATCTTAGTTAGTGCGTGTGAGGAGTGGCAAACAAAATTTCATTGAGATAATGCCAGTGGTAATACTGGAGTGTGGTGTGTACGAATAATGGTAAAAGGGTGAATTCATCGTCAACGTAAACACACCATCGTTTTGATGTATTTCGGTTCATTAAGAAATTGTTAGTGTCTTCAAATCATAGTGCACTTGGCCAAGTCAAACGCGGATTAGGTCGGCAATAGTTGAAAATAACAATATGTTTTATACATGTGGTAAAGTGAACAAGTACACGCCTTATATAGGTGCACCATGTAAACTGTGGTTCGCCAAAGATAAGATCAGTTCGCGGGATATTTACCCACTCTCAGGCCAATGAAGCAAAAACATTATAAACGCACGCTTTACAGCATCTTCAGTTTTAGTTCATACTTTCATATACTGTTCATGCCACCCGTGACTGCGGAAAAATAAGGAATCGAACTCTCGATACTATCATGAAGAATTAGTGACAACACCAAGCAAGCAAATTAGAAATTAAAGCTAGTATGAAATATTTATGAGGGTTTCCAATGCAGTTCAAGCATGATTGTTACTGAAGTACTAACATGTATTTGAATTGATCATGTTCAAAGTAAAAATTCACTTAAAACAAAGCAAACATAGTCGTTGAATCAATCAGTATGATATGTCGCAGCACTGGCAAGTAGGCCACGCTTGTGGTTACCCATTGCTGTACATTAGGATCAAAACAAAGGGCGAAGCGAGCACGCAAGTATGTACATTTGTGTGAGGATAAATGGTGGTATAGTCTTGTATTTGTATATCTTATGACAGCACTATGTTCTAGTCAAAGCTTTCAGTAGTGATAAAACGAGTTGTATGGCCAATATATTACTGAATCCAACCTTCAATAAAGCACGCAACCTGATGGTTGCATATCGAGAATACGTACGAGGGTATGTGCTCTTTCACGAGCATTGTTCGTTGTTGAGTGTATAGGTAAATATGTTGAGCGTTATGGGGAAGGTTATAGCAGAGGCTTATTTATGTTTGTGTGTGATCCAGTGATTGTGTGCACAAAAGCAAATCATCTGTCATTTGTATTTATAGTTATTATTAATTTTAAATGTTATGCCGTGAACAGCTTTACTACTTCTCACGCGCCTCCGTCTACATGTCCACTCGTCTATGCATCCTCCTCAATGAATAGATTAAGATACAAAACGTGACTACAGCTACTTTAAGCGAGTACAGCGACTTCTAAGTAGAACGCAACCAGAGTTAGAGAAAAGCCACTAACTGACAACATATGTCCATATCTGCAAGCTCAAGTGTAAGGGCAATATGATGTTCGGTGCTTCCCAAGTTATTCGCAGCCAGCACATTCCACCCAGACGAATACCGTCTGCCGAACCAAACACTGATGAAAAGGGTAGAGAAACTGAGAGCTTCAAGCAGCCTCCCACTATTACTGAAGCTAATACGAGCATGGTTGGCCTCAGTAGTCCTCCTCACCCAAATACTGAACTCTCTGACTCTATACGATTCAAGGATATTGAGGATGACGAGTTCCGTAGGCTTCGTGCCAAGTTGGTATGTTCCATGTCGATAAATGTGTTACTGTGATCTGTACTTAAGATTTGCAAGGCGTGTACGTAGAGAAGTTTTAGGGTTTACAATATACGTTGGTTAGACAGCGTTCCGCTAAGGATAAAAAGGGTTGTATAGTTGAGTATAGTGTAGCGGAATATCTGTAGAGTTGGTGTATTTATTTGTACGACTAGATTTAGTGAGTTAATTGTATGTATTGAGGTGTACAGCGAATTTTTGTTGATTTGGACTTGACTCTTACACAGAATTGATGTGTTCATCATTCATGCGCCTTTGCCAGTCATGCATGTGTCACACGCACACACACACATATATATATATATTCACATATGCATTCATGCATACATACACACACACACACACGCGCACACACACA